>SJXQ01009002.1:0-22839 GCA_006408695.1 Aepyceros melampus
GGATGAGATGGCTGGATGGCATCATAGACTCGATGGACATGAGTCTGAATGAACTCCAGGAGACGGTGATGGACAGGGAGGCCTGGCGTGCTGCGATTCATGGGATCGCAAAGAGTCGGACGTGACTGAGTGACTGAACTGAACTGAGTCATAGTATGGCTAACAGCTTGAATAGTGTGTGTGTCAGGAAGAGGAATTCTGCCACTGAATTCGTTACCTTTTCTTTTCTCTCACACACACTCATTTAAAAATCCCAGCCCAGAAACATTGACCTTGGTTTTGAAAGCACCCTAAGAGGCTAAAAGGAAGTGGTGGCTGGCAATAATGCATGTATTCAGGATTGCTATCCACCCTGTCCCCCTTTTCTTTTGAGGGCAGGGAAACTGTATTTCAGACCTGAGCTGAAGGGATGAGAGCATCATCTGAGCAATGTATTTAAATCAGTTACGATGATCAGTCAAGTCCATGGAGTGTTTTATTAGTGGATATTCTAAAGGAGAGCAGTATTTTCTTTGAGCTAAAGTAATTTTGCATGTTAATGCTATTTCTGTGTCTTTTGAGTGATTCAGTAATGAAAATATTAGTCTTTAAATTTGAAGTGGATTTAGTCATGCCTTGGAGAATTTTATATAAAATTGATTTTATGAAAAAAATGCTTTAAAAATGTAGTGGATAAACATCATTAATTATGCTTGGAAATTCATATTTTCCCAGATGTTTCTTAAAGAATTTTATTAATAAGATCATTAATGTTTTTATTCATAGCTTTTAGTTTATAATGTGTTCAAGTTACTAAAGGCTTTTTACATTTACTTTTTTATCTTAGTGGAATCTTAAACAGATTTGGGGGTTACAGTTTTGACTTTGTAGATTTTTGTGAGAGATTGGGTAGATAACTTTAGGATTTCAATAATGGGCTTTATTCTTTTCCAGTACATTCAACTTCCAAGAGCAGTGGTTTTTGCTTTTTTTGACTTGTAGCTCTGAATTGTGAGGGTTTTTTAATTTTTCTCTTAAAAATAGAAATAGTCTTTTAGTTATAAAAATATCTGTTTATTTAAGATAAAAGAGCAGAAGAGATGTGGATAAAGATGATGGTGTAACTAAGTCTTGAAATTAGAAAATAAATTAATGTATTTACTCTTTAACATATTTTAGTTGGTTGTCACAGATTTGTTTCAGATTTACTTTTAGTAAATTAATATTTTCTTCATTAAAGCAGTATTTTACTTTATAATATTTAAGAAATTGTATTTTGCAAATGATTAAATAAAGCATTTTTATTTTTTTGCAAAATAAGAAAACTGAAATACCTGAAATTTACTGATTTTGTTTAAATATTGTTTTGTTAATGACACTTAAAGTAATTATTTAGGCACTTACTTTTCTAATCTGGGATAACTGCTTTTGTCATTTAGTTACGGTTGAAGTTTTAAGTTTGAAAGAACACGTTTTATGGAACCCGTATTTTTGCAAAATATTTTCAAGCTGCTTTGTCTTCCTTAAAGTGAAATTCTATTAAAGTAATTTCTGATTCTTAGAGAAGATCTCTCATTTTTCTGTTTTCTAGTGATATTTGGGCTCTGGGGTGTGTCCTTTATGAGATGTGCACACTTAAACATGCAGTAAGTAGAAGTTTGTGAAATATTTTACAAATTATGTCAAAAAATACCTATAATATTTGTTTAAAAGAGCTCACTTGCCATCTTTCAGATGACCCACTTGTACTAGGAATTACTCTTCTCTGTTGGTTTGTAAATTTCTCAATATTTTCTGAGATGTAAATGTAAGTTAGTTTTCCCTTAACATATGTGCATATATCACATATGCATGGTTATATATGTTGTTATTATATCATGTATCATACTTCATTCTAGAAAATTATTTCTAAAGACAAATCTGCTATCTTTTTAATGTTAAACTTGCATAATGAATTTGATATTTTGGCTTAACAGACTATTAATTTCATTTTAGCAATTTTTCTCAAAACATCCAAATTATTTGACTTTAGAATTGAAATTATCTAAAGAACAGTTTACAGCATATTTATGGAGAGGTAATTTTACTGATGCAAGTAGTCTTTAATTCCGAGTATTTTAAATTTTTCACTTTTTAGGTGGCACATAATTTACCAAAAAGGGGAAGTTCTTGTTCTAAGTAGGTTCAGTTTTAATCATTTTCCATATTAAAATCTTGCTTTTTAAAAATGCTTCCTCTACTGATTAAACAGTAATATATTTTTATTACAGAAAACTTAAGGGAATAAATAAAACCATAAGGAAGTGAATAAATATCAAAAGTGATTGCTCTAGTCAGTAATGTCTGCTTGCAGATTGTTTCTTTCTAGACTTTCTTCTAGAATAATTTATAAAATGAGTTCCATTTTTTTTTTTTTTTTCCCTCGTAAGTTTTGTTGTGTTGTATAAGCACTTTTATAGCCTATCTTTACTGCCTGATGTTATTTGAGGTTTTTTTTTTTTTGGCTGTGTTTTTTCATGGTTGCATTGCCTTCCATTGTATTACCTTAAGATTTTATTTTTCTTAAGGAAAAGAGCATAGACTGCCAAAGTGATATGACCTGGTGGATATCAGATCTGCATTTTAAGAAATCGGTCAGTTTTTCTGTGACATACCGTGATTTAGGTCTAAATCTATATATTTTTATTTATTTATTTATTTTTTTGGCTGTACCTTGCCACTATGGGATCTTAGTTTCTGACCAGGGAATTGAACACTGGCCCGTGGCAGTGAGTGCAGAGTCATAACCACTGGACCATCAGGGCATTCCCTCAGTTCATTTCAGTTCAGTACCTATTTTTAGGCAGGTTTTCATTTGCATTGTTCTGTCACCGTTGTTTCTGTATTTTGGAGTTATTTACCCTTAAGTGGACACATGAAGCTCAGTAAGTCATTAATCTTTATTTTATGAAGAGCTTATCATTTGAGAGATAAGCAAAATTTTACTGTAGTGAAGAAATAGAGTAATAACCTGTTTCTGCATTTAGGATTCCTTCTTAGGTACATAGGCATTTCTAGACAATTGAACTCACATCTTAATAAACAATATCATATTTTATGTGCTAGGAGAACTCAACATTTAAGAGAACTCTTTTATACTTTGTATAATTACCATTGCCTACTTCATACTATGTTTTGTTTTCTTAATTGTATATATTAACATAAGTGTACAGCTGTTCTATACCATTTTAACTGAGATCTCAAAAGCTTAATTTTACTTTCAAAATGAAATCATGCTTTTAGATTTTAAACTGCCTACCTTTTTTCCCCCCACTTCAGTTAGAGTTTATATTGTGTTTAATCCTAAAATATATGTTTCCATTGATAAGGTTTATATTCCCCTTTGGAATACTTGCCATGTTGCTGACTCCATATGGCTTTTGGGAGCATCACACATTTAAAATAATAATAATGAGCAATGTATAAAAGGAAATTAATTAATACTTTTATTTATTACATTTTCCCCAAAGCCTTTTAGTTCTCTAGTTAATTTCCTATTGTAGTTGCTACAGCAGGGGCACAGGAAGACAGATCTTAAATGAAGACCCCCAGGTTTGCTTGTTTTACCACCTCGGTTATTGTTATCTTTTATAAACCCTTTACTCTGATTAGTACCTGTATTCCATCTTTCAGTTTTTTGAATATGTAAAAGTTAATCTTAGAGCAGGTTGTACCATTTCATGAGAACTAGTATTTTTTTTTAAATGTGTTTGTAAATAACCAAGTGAATCTTGCTCTGGAGAGCATGTGCTGATTAAAATATTGGAAAGAGGGTTGCAGTTCTGTTGTTTGTTAATAGGCAGAACTCTATTTCTCATTGTTGATACTCACATTTTCAACTTATGTTTCATGTTTCATTTATTTTCTCAATTTTAGTTTGAAGCTGGCAATATGAAAAACCTGGTACTGAAGATAATATCTGGATCTTTTCCACCCGTGTCTTTGCATTATTCTTACGATCTCCGCAGTTTACTCTCTCAGTTATTTAAAAGAAATCCTAGGGATAGACCATCAGTCAACTCCATATTGGAGAAAGGTTTTATAGCCAAACGCATTGAAAAGTTTCTCTCCCCTCAGGTATGTTTTTTTTATTTTTTTTTTTTTAGTTAAATTGAGCAGGAGGGTTGTGGAGCTTGACTAGGGTGTGGCCTCTTCTGTTTGGAAGAGAGCTCTTTGCAGCCCTGTGGGGTGCATGCCTTTCCCAGCTGTGCTGGAATCGCTTTCCTTTCTGTTTTCCTTCTACTCTTCCCCTTCCTGTTTGCTTTCCAGTTGTGCTTTTGCATTCCTTCTCTGTTTCCTCTTAACACTTACTGCATAACTTCTGACACCTCTTGTTACCATGTGTATAGCAGTTTTATACATCAGGCAGAATTCAGTTCAGTCCTGACCCTGTGTACCCGGATGTGGCATCAGATCCTACAGTTCAGGGCTCAGTCTCTCCCACAGGACCACTCACACTTCAGAAGCCATTTGTAAGGGCAGGTTGTCACCTGTGCTTCTGACCATCCGGTTTATGTGTCAGGTTCCCATGACCCCTGCCTCTGGTTCCATTGATATGCTTGCTAGAGCAGCTCACAGGGCTCGGAGAAATTTACTTCCATTCACCAGTTCATTATAAAGCATGTAGTAAAGCATGTGCTTGCTAGAGCAGCTCACAGGGCTCGGAGAAATTTACTTCCATTCACCAGTTTATTATAAAGCATGTAGGTGAATGGACAGGAAAAAAGGTACATAATGGTGAGGTCTGGAGTCATCCTGAGTGCAGGAACTGGGGTCCCCCTTTGAATGTTTGCCAGTTCAGAAGCTCTCTGAGCCTTTTCCCTAGTTGTTTATGGAGTCTTCATTAGTAGGCATGATCAGTAAATCTTTGGTCCTTAGTGATTGGTTCCAGCCCCTTTCCTCTCCTGGTTAGGGGAGGGCAGTGACATTGGAACTTTTAACCCTTTAATCAGGGAGTTGGTTTCTCTGGCAACCAGCTTCCATCCTTTCGTGCTTTCCAAATGTCATCTCATTAACAAATTTTGGTGTGTCTCAAACAAACGGGCTTGTTTTGAACAACAAAAGGCACCTTTATGTGCTTCCCACTGAGGAAATTTCAAGTATTTTAGGAGCTGTGTGCCAGGAACTGAGTGCTGACCAAGTATGTATTTCTTAGTCAAAATATCACAAAGTTATTCCTCTGTCTCTTCAGTTTCTCTTGTTTTGTTTTCTAGTTTTTTTAATTCTGGTAAAATAGATAACAAGATAAAATTTATTAATATCACCAGTTTTGAGTGTACAGTTAAGTGCATTCATAGTGCTGTGCACCCATCACCTCATCCATTTCCAGGTCTCTCTTCCTCTTAGAAAACTGAGTCTATACCCATTAATCAATCTATCATTAATAAGCGTTAATGATTAATAATCATAATCAGTAACTCCCCTCCGCCTCGCCCTGGCCCCTGGTACCATCTTTCTATATGCTCTGTCTTCTTGGGTTTCTAACGGTAAGACTATTCAACATTTGTCTGCCTCCCTTTCCTCACCTGTGAACGATGGGATTATAAATGTATCTAATTAATAATGCCTTGAAGTGGTTACCAGAGTCAAAAATGATAATACTGGTGAGGTGCTTAGTGTCTAATACTTACTAAGTATTCAGTATACTCAATTTCAATATATGTTATGTCTTATCAATATATCACTTTACTATGCTGATATATTATCTTTATAATTGCTCTTTCTCTAGTAGAAGATGATTGCAAACCACTATGTTTGCATAGTGTATGTATATATATATGTGGGCATGTGTATGTATATATAATAGATTGCTGACTCATGATTCCTCCTCTACTACTTGCATGCAGGTGTATAATAAATACTTGTTGAGTTGAATTTTAATTGAACACGATTTATCAAAAATCTATGTCAAGTCAATTAGTATATAAGTATGGTCACCTGAAAGTGGAATTATTTTATATAATTTGTGTGACCTTTGTTGATTTAAATGATCACTATTAAACAGTTCTATAAATCATATCTGGAGGAGGAAATGGCAACCCACTCCAGTATTTTTGCCTAGAGAATCCCATGGACAGAGGAGCCTGACGGGCTACAGTCCATGGGGTCGCAAAAAGTCGGACACGACTAAGCGACTAATATTATTTATTTATTATTTTTATAAATCATATCTAGCAAAATCATAGTTTTATTAATTTAAATGTTCATGAGATGAGAGGGAAGTGTCATATATCCTCTGACTTTTAACAGAATATCCATATGAGCAAATAATCTTCAGGAAACAGATATGTGGATTTAACTGTTACTACCAAGAGAATACATTAGTAAGCAAGAAAGACAGTTAAAATTTGGCAGTTAAAGGCCACTAATATAGGACATAGCTACAGTCTCTGAAGTGTGGGTGTTTTACAAGACTCCTTTGTTACAAATAACATTTTCAAGCACAGATTTATGGTGCAGTGTGCTATTGTTTTGACAGCTACTGGAGAAGAAAGAATGACTTTAGTCAATCTCTCTGAGTTTCTTTTCTCCCATACCAACAGTTAGGACAGACATATAGTCTCAAGGCAGGCTGAAGCACTGGAATTCAACTCAGTTCAGTTCAGTCACTCAGTCATGTCCAACTCTTTGTGACCCCATGGACTGCAGCAGGCCAGGCCTCGCTGTCCACCACCAACTCCTGGAGCTTACTCAAACTCATGTCCTTTGAGTCGGTAATGCTGTCCGACCATCTCATCCTCTGTCGTCCCCTTCTCCTCCCGCCCTCAGTCTTTCCCAGCATCAGGGTCCTTTCCAGTGAGTCAGGAATTCAGCTAGCCAGCAACAAAAGGAAATACTCAGGCCTGATATACATAGAATATGTAACATAGATGGCAGATGATGGCTGCTAGTAACGAGTATTTGACAGACATCCTTAGTAAATACATGGTATCTCGTTATGTACCCACCACTTAGATTTCACTCTTCACCAAAAATGTTCTGCTCTTATGATTTTTCTGCTATATATCTGCATTTGATTAATTCTAGAAGAAAGCTTGTCCAGAGAAATGATAAATAAGTTGGTAAGATTGGGAGGAAATTAACATAAGAGAAATTTGATAAATGGACAATTTAGATTTTAGTATAGTTTATTTGGCAGCATAATTGTGACTGAAAAAAAATGTATTTTGATTAATGGCTAGGTATTTTTTAATTTGAAAATTTCACGTCTTTTCTAACTAACCCCCCCTTTCAATTTAAGCTTATTGCAGAAGAATTTTGTCTAAAAACATTTTCCAAGTTTGGAGCACAACCTCTACCAGGTAAGTGGAATTTGACATGAATCCTTTCCTGTGTTTGTGATAATCAAACAACAGTATTGTGTTTGATTATACTAATTATATTGGAGATATTTGTAGATACAATAAGTTGGGGTAGTTGTATGATAAATCTACCAGGCTCCTCCATCCATGGCATTTTCCAGGCAAGAGTACTGGAGTGGGGTGCCATTAGCCTTCCTGAAGTCTTTTCCTCCCTGACTCTCTCCCTGCTCAGCCCTACTCTCCACCCAGTCTGCCCTCCACCCCAGGGTTACACCCTGTCTGAGAAACACGTGATTGATCTCTGCCAACCAGCATGCTTCTTCTTTAGGAGGGGAAAGGAGAAAAAATTTAGGCATTTACAAAGAAATACTACCATTCAACTCTGTTCTTCAAAGAATATTTAACTGCATTAGAAAATGATCAAGATATAATATTGTGAATTAAAAAAAATCTTTCTTTATAACACAACCCCACTTTCCAATCATTATGCATCTGTTATCATTGAAATATATATACCAAATAAATGTATTGAGTAGGGTAATTTTTATTTCTTCTTTTTGATTTTTATAATGACATATTACACAATTTAGTGAATGCTTATAAAAATAAAAGCAACATTAGCCATTTGGCAGTTTATATTCACAATTGAAGTGTGTAGAAGATCTGAGAAACTGATATAGTATATTACAGTAAGTTTTTCTAAACACATACTTCAACTGTATTGTGACAGAAATTAGGATATGTGAGAAAAAAAATTTTGCCTTTGAGAACTGTAAGCTTCTTTTCGAAGACAGATACACAGCCACACCACTGGAACCTGGCTACATATATTAACATAACCACATGTGTGCCAGAAAAGGGGCAAGAGGCACCAAAGCACAAACAGGAGGGGTCCCAGGAGACCACAGGAACAGTACCCTGAACCCCCCAGAGAAGAAGGAGGGATACTCAGCTCTCATCTGGCTTCTGAGTATTCCCCATTTCAGAGGTGTGCCTCGCAGGAGGAGGAAGCTTCCTGCCAGGAGGGGAATCCACGAGAGGCTCAACAACTCCTATGTCAGCACCTTGAGTCACACACTCCTCCAGCCAGCTGCTCCCACTAGGGAATCCCGCTCCACTGCCTGGGAGGCTCACCCACTGGGAAGACCGTGCTGACCCAGGGATTCCTGTCTGTGTGACAAGGAGGTTTTGATGAAGATGTGACTTATGAGAAGGAGAGCCAGGAGGGACATGCTGACCCTGCCTTGTGTCTGTATCATGAACATGGTTCCCACTGGGCTGATCGCCAGGATGGCCAGCTTCTGTTGGCTCAGAGGATGAGCCCCACGGTGTTTAAGAAGAGCTGACACATCTGGCCTTCCCAAGAGCACGTTGCCACTCCATGTCCAGCTGTTATGGGCTCAAGTTTTATGATATGGGATTCGTTTTTATTAATGTATTTATACTCACAGTGGAGTAAGACATGCAAAGCATTATGCTTAAAACTTCCACGGATCTTAATAACTTCCACGGAGTTCAGAAATCCATCTGAAATCACTCCATGGGGGAAAAATTATTTCCCTCTCACAAATATATATACATAAACAATATATAACCACACTGACAATCCAACAAATACTCCACTGCTGCTGGCCCATATTTAAAAGAATAACTATCCTTGCTAAGGTGTCTGACTTCACACCGATTTAAAGTATTTTACAATACTAAATGTTCGTTAAAGAAAATTATTTTACATAAAAATCTGCACTGGAGCTTCCCTGGTGGTATAGAAGATAAGAATCTGCCTGTCGATGCAGAGGACATGGGTTTTATCTGTGGTCTGGGAAGATTCTACACCTCGGGGCAACTAAGCCCATGCTCCCAACTACTGCCGCAACTATAAGCCAGTGAAGACCCAGTACAATAAAAAATTTAAAAAAAAAAATAAAGGATTTGCACTTAGGGCATTTTATAACATTTCATAACAATATTCTCAGAATATGAGTTGAACACTTGAAAAAGAAGATTTCAAAATAGAATTCATTTAAATGAAGGCAAATAATGGAAACTTTATTAACTCATCACATATCATAAATTTTAGATTCATTTCCTCTGGATTAGATTAGATTAGATTAGTCCATGGGGTCGCAAAGAGTCGGACACAACTGAGCGACTTCACTTTCACTTTCTTTAACGAAGCTGGGACTCTTTGACCTCCCTTAGTCTCTTTGAGGGAGAAGGAAATGAAAACCCACCCAGTATTCTTGCCTGGCGAATCCCGTGGACAGGGGAGCCTAATGGGCTGCCGTCTATGGGGTTGCACACAGTCAGACACGACTGAAGTGACTTAGCATGCCTGCATGCGTTGGAGAAGGAACCAGCAACCCACTGCAGCGTTCTTGCCTGGAGAATCCCAGAGACAGAGGAGCCTGGTGGTCTGCCCTCTATGGGGTCGCACAGAGTTGGACACAACTGAAGCGACTTAGCAGCAGCAGTCTCGTTGAGGAATGTGAAGTGTAGACTTCCATTTTCATTATACTAGTCTTAACAGTTTATCTTCAGTTTGTCATTGTTCTAAGACTAAACCCTGTCTAGGCTTCAGTAAAAGTTTAATATTGATATATAATGATGAATGTGTATATATTTTTGTGGTTCTCTGATTAGTTTTTTGACATCAATTAATAAACATTGTCCTTTTTTAAATTTATTTTTTAATTGAAGGATAATTGCTTTACAGAATTTTGTTGTTTTCTCTCAAACCTCAACACGAATCAGCCATGTGAAGTGAAGTCGCTCAGTCATGTCCGACTCTTTGCGACTCCATGGACTATAGCCCATCAGGCTCCTCTGTCCATGGGATTTTCCAGGCAAGAGTGCTGGAGTGGATTGCCATTTCCCTCTCCAGGGGATCTTCCCAACCCAGGGATCAAACCCAGGTCTCCCACATTGTAGACAGACACTTTACCATCTGAACCACCAGGGAAATCAGCTATAGGTATACATATATCCCCTCCCTCTTAGATCTCCCTCCCACCTCCCTCCCCATCCCACCCCTCTAGATTGATACAGAGCCCCTGTAAACATTGTTCTTGATACACGTTGTTCTCTGAACATTTTGACCAGTTTCTACTCCTACCAGCAGTGCATAAATGTACTCGTTTCCTGAGACCCTAAGCTATAGTGATTCTTTTAAAGTACCTGTTTTTCAGTGGGTCTGTAGGTGTAGGCATTACTCAGACTATATAAGAAGCAAATATTAATTCTCATAGTGAGGGAATTTTGTTTAACAGTTGCTCTTGAAGTTTATGTTCTGATTTTGAGAGTAATTTCTAAGGTATGGAAAGTTCTTTATAAAATTTAGTTTTAACGTCTTTACTGAAATGTAACCCACATAAAATTCAGTTCACCCATTTATTTATTTTTTTAGTTCACCCATTTGATGTCAGCGATTCAGTGTGCTTTAGTATATTCACAGACGTGGACAGTCATCATCCACCATCAGTTTTAGGGGTGTGCTTTTTCTATATGAGAAATTTCAGCATCTTAGAGGAGTGTCACTTCTTGCTTCTTTCAGAAAGTGGCTTTAGTGTAAAATAGTCACTATGAAGGCATTGACACGTGGTAAGGAGTAAAGGAGATGTTTAGTGGAGAGTCTCAAACTGAATGCTGTCAGTGATTATGAACATGAAAAAGTTCTGTGTTGAAGAATTTTGAAATTGAAGATTTAACACTAAGAACTCTGAAAATAATTCTTTGTATTATCTTCTCATGTAGCTAAAAGACCAGCTTCAGGACAAAGCTTGGCTTCTATTATGTCTGCTCAGAAAATTACAAAGCCTGCTGCTAAATATGGAATACCTTTAACAAATAAGAAATATATAGATAAAAAATTGCATGAAAGGAAACCACTCCAGAAATATAAACAGGTATGATGTGGTGATGATGTTACAAACTGTGTGTTAGTAACATTCAACTTGACCTTATTTTATTGCAGCTCAGTTCAGTTAATCTTGATGTCTGTAGGATTGTTTTTATTGAGTTATTGAAGAGCATTGCTGTTGTCTGCTTCACCAGTCTTCTAAAACTTAGGAGACGTACAGAGGTCATGAAGAGACGTTAAGTAGGTACATTAAGTAAATTATTTGGTGCAGTAAAAAGAAAGTGACATTATAAGTGAAATAATTGTTGAATAACCTAAGCAGAACCATTTGTTTTTGTGCACAAAATAGATAAACATCTGAGATAAACATCATAAAAATCTGGGGAAAATTTGAATTTAAGGATTCATGATGAGATAATAAATATGTGGAGGGATATGACCTTATGGTCTGTCATGTTTCAAAAGAAAATTAAGGCCTGTAGCATTTAGGTGCTGTGCCTAAAAACAGATCAGTTGCAAGAATTTGTCATTTTTCTTCATGTCTGTAGCTGCTGTATTCTCTGGAATATGGCACCTGTTGGCTTTGCTCTGTGTCTGCACATACATGTACACAAATGCTTAGAAAAAAGTTTCGGTACATAGGTGTGCTATAAGACAAACCTCATAGTCGGGGAGTTCTTTGTCTTAGGCATGCATGATGTGTATACTGTCCAGCTCCAGGGTCTTGAGCAGGGCAGTGAAGGGTAAATTTCCAGCTGAAGGGCACTGTGACAGCTGGCACCCTGGGTTTGTGGATTTTACTTTTTTTGTTGTTGTGTTTGTTGTTTTTGTTCAGTTGCAAAGTTGTGTCCAGCACTTGTGAACCCATGTACTGCAGCACGCCAGGGTTCCCTGTCCCTCCCTGTCTCTCAGAGTTTGCCCAAGTTCATGCCCATTGAATCAGTGATGCCATCCAACCTCATCATCTGTCGCCCCCTTTTGCTCCTGCCCAGCATCAGGGTCTTTTCTACTGAGTCGTCTCTTTGTTTCAGGTGGCCAGAGTATTGGATCTTCAGCTTCAGCATCACTCCTTCCAATGAATATTCAGGGTTGATTTCCTTTAGGATTGACTGGTTCAATCTCCTTGCAGTCCAGGGGACTCTCAAGAGTCTTCTCCAGCACCATAATTTGAAGGCATCAATTTTTCGACACTCAGCCTTCTTTATGATACGTCTCTCACATCCGTACATCTGTTTACTAGATCTAATCCCTTGAATCTATTGTCACCTGCACTGTACATTCACGGGATTTGATTTAAGTTGTACCTGACTGGCCTCATGAATTTCCCTTCTTTCTTTAGTTTAAGCCTGAATTGTGCTATAAGGAGCTGATGATCTAAGCCACAGTCAACTTCAGGTCTTGTTTTTGCTGACTATATACAGCTTCTCCATCTTCTGCTACAAGAATATAATCAATCTGATTTCAGTATTGACCATTTGATGATGTTCATGTGTAAAATTGTCTCTTGTGTTGTTGAAAAAGGGTGTTTGCTATGACCAGTGAGTTCCCTTGGCAGAATTCTATTAGCCTTTGCCCTGCTTCATTTTATAGTCTAAGACCAAACTTACCTGTTACTCCAGTTATCTCTTGACTTCCTACTTTCACATTCCAGTCCCCTATGATAAATAGGACTTCTTTTTTTGGTGTTAGTTCTAGGAGGTCTTGATAGAACTAATCAGCTCAGCTTCTTTGGCATCAGTGGTTGGGTCATAGACGTGGATTACTGTGATATTGAATGGTTTGCCTTGGAAGCAAACTGAGATCACTCTGTTGTTTTTGAGATTGCACCCAAGTACTACATTTGGAACTCTTTTGTTGCCTATGAGGGCTATTCCATTTCTTCTGTTGGATTCTTGCCCACAGTGGTAGATATCATGGTCATCTGAATTCAGTTCATCCTTTCCTGTCCATTTTTGTTCACTGATTTCTAAGGTATCAGTGTTTACACTTGCCATCTCCTGCTTGACCACATGTGATTTATCTTGATTCATGGACCTAACATCCCAGGTTTCTATGCAACACTGTTCTTTACAGCATCAGATTTTACTTTCATCCCCAGGCATATCCACAGGTGTCATTTCCTCTTTGGCCCAGCTGCTTCATTCTTTCTATTAATAGTTATATAATCATACTATTAATAGTTACATAATGGATGAGTTCCATTATATCCTTTTGCCTTCTTTTCTTTAGTTCTACAAGGCACCCAGAACTCCTGCATCCCCTCATTACGTAGTTTTTCAGCTCCCTGCGGCTCTGGTCCTACCGTGCTCCAGCCCCTGCCTCTGCAGAGTGCCTGAACTACTCCTCAGAGCCCTCAGCTAGTCCATGGCCAGCAAGACCCCCTGCATTCTCAACTTGTCAAGATCTCTGCACCTTTCTTACTCTAAAACCTGGCTTGTCACACACACTGTTGTGCAGCTCTCTAGGGACCATTTTCTCTCTAGTCCCTCAGTCCTGCTGGGTCTGGAGGAGGACGATCGCGTTGTGTGCCTTGATGTCATTGCTGGACTTTCCCTGGCTTCCTAAGCCCCGCCACCAGGCTTTGTGTCACGTGCTGCTCCTCCCTCTTCATGGTGATGTCACGGTTCTTGGTGCCTTCAGTGTCTTGAGATGATGGTCCTTTCGGTGGTGCACTGCCTTTTTTGTTTTCTGATTGTTCTCTTTGATGATCTTGTCTCCTGCCTCACTTGGAGTCTCTCCCCTGTGGCATGCCATCACATTTGTCATTAGGAAGAACACCTACTTCCTAGTCTCAATTATAGGGACCCCACTCTGACCACTGCTTCCTGTGTTTCCAGCTTAGTCTCTGAGAACCTGCCTTGAAAATGTCTTTGTTCTGTTTGGATCCATGGATCTTACCTGGTTTTATCATTGTCCATCCCGTCTTTGTTTTTATTTTCCTTTACCAGCTTTAATTTCATGCTCTCTCATTGTAATGGTTTCCAGAGCTTTTGACTGCCCGCCCAGTGGGTGTGGTTGGAGGAAACCTGCAGCTCTCTGACTGGGCTCACTTCAGGTTTAAGCCTACAGTGTCAGGTGAGCACTGTCGCCGCCCCCACCCCCAATCATGTTTCCGCAGGCCAGTTCCTCTCCTACTTTCTAGATGGTTATCTCCTACCTTTCCTTGTTTATCCCCTCACGGTGATGAACGTTGCTTCCTATTTCACTGAGAAAAAGGAGCCAGGTAGAGGAAAATTGCCCACACTCAGCAGCACTCCTGCTTGTCAATCCTACCTGTTGCCAGTCTCCAAGAGGATCTGTCTGTTTTGATGTAGAGTCGACCTTGCTGTTTGTATGCCATCTCTTATTATTATTTTTGCCTTTTAAAGGACTTCACTCTCTCTTCTGTATCATATTTTCCCTCTGTTCTTAATCATTCCTGTTAGCAAACAAATGGGCTTCCTCAGTGGCTCAGATGGTAAAGAATCTGCCTGCAATGCAGGAGACCAAGTTCGATCCCTGGGTCGGGAAGATCCCCTGGAGATGGGAATGGTAACCCACTCCAGTATTCTTGCCTGGAGAATCCCATGGACAGAGGAGCCTGGTGGGTGACCGTCCATATCATATCTTCAGTCTTCTTAAAAAAACCCTTCCTTCCCTCCTATGTCTCCCTCCAGCCACCTCCCTGGATCTCTGCTCCTTTAATGGCAGAACTTCCGAAGCCTTGTCTGAATGTCTCCGCCTCCTTGTTTCCCCTTCTCTCTTGAACCCCTTCTGCCCAGAGCTTGCTCTGTCAGAGCTGTTGGGTCACTGCTCCTAGCAAGGACTTCGGGGAGCCCCAGTGGTTCTGTCCAGTGGCCAGGTGTCTTCTTCCTCTGTCTGTTTCGGTTCACTTGGTTACCCTTTTTTAAACTTTTTGTTCACTTGAGCCCAGAGTATCCCACTCTGCTGATTGTCTCCCTCACTGCCTACCTGTTCTTCTCGCCTCCTGTGTGAGTTCCTCCACGCATCCCTGACTCGGATGCTCAAGTGGTTCGGGAGGTCGGCCGGGACACCCCCCGGACGGCCTCGCTCTCTGAAGGGTTTACAACACCTGTAAACCCACACCCTAATGTGCATCTCGAGCCTGGACTCCTTTCCCGAGCTCCAGACCTGTCCTGTCCTTGCATCTCTGAGTGGGTGTCTGCTGGGCTTCTCGGCGTCAGTGTGTGTGACGGTGCATGCCAGGCCGCACGGCCTCCCCAGGCTGTGGGTCCGTGTTTCACTGCACACTGTTAGAGTCGCTGCTGACTTCTGGTCACTATCACCATCACATCCTCTCCGCCTGCCTGCAGAGTCTGTTCCCAGTGTGACTGCCGCTCACCGCTCAGTCTCACCCTGGGCCAGGCTACCTTGCCCTCCTCAGTGTGTCCGCACTCAGCTGGCTCAGGGCAGCTCTGACAGCAGAGGGCGATCGTTGCCCTTTCCTGTTTGAGACTGCCAGTGCCCTTGCATGTCCTGAAAACTTTCTTTGTTCCATTTCCTGTAAAATTACAGCTGTTTTCTAAAAGAAAAGGAGTGGTTATTAAGCCACCAGAGGGAGCTCCATGAATGTGCTTCAGTATTTTGGCTCTCATTTTAGCAAAACAACACATTTCTTTTAGTACGGATGTTTTACATGTTTTTCTCTTCTTTGTAGATTGTGTTCTGAAAATACCTATGTGATTTCAGAGGAACACCTTTGGCATTTTTATTTCACAAATATTTGAGCATCTTATATCTGGGACAGTCTGGTGCACCGAGAGAGAATTTTTCCCTCCATGTGACTTACCTAAGACTACATAGGTGTCTTAGTTAAACTTTCTCTTGTTGCAAATGGTTGTATAATCTAGTTTAAAGCTAGTCATGTAATGACTCGTAATGAGATGCTGTTATCACTCAGGTTAATATTTTTAAGATTTTGAGTGTCGTGTTTTCACAAATGTTGAGACCAGTGCTAGATTTGCTAGGCAGGGTCTAACCTGCGAAACTTATCAAAATGCAGGGCTCTGTGTCCAGAGGATATGTGGTTTTTGAAAACAGCTTAATCAAGTTATCACTCACATACTATAATTCATCCATTTAAGTCTGAAATTAAATTATTTCTAATGGATTTGCAAGAATCCATCCCCATAATCAGTTTTAGAGCACTTCATTGCTGCCCCTCAAATCCTTTTCAATTAGCATTCACTCCCTGTTCTCCACTAAACCCCATAGCCCTGGGCAACTGCTGGGCTAGTCTGCTTCTGTCTGTGTGGATTTGCTTGTTCTGAATGTGTCCTGTGAATGAAGTCATGCAATGTGTGGTCTGTTTATTGCCAAGTAATTCTCCTGAATGGAAGCAGTATGTGTTTTTACAAAGCTCCTAGGTAGCGTCCCCCACTAGTTTAAGTTGAATGTACATAAAGCATACTTTGAAATGTTAACTTTGCGATACCATGAAGAACATTATCTACAGCTGTTTTTTTCCTTGTAGTTCAGTAATAGTGCACCCAGAAGCAATCTACTATTTAAAAAGTGGGGGTTGCTGTCATTAGAGGTGGCAGAATCATTTTAAGTGAGTGAGGAACGGGGACTTTTTTTTTTAAGTAATGGAATGGAAAGTAACAGACTCAGTTAAACATAGTAAAAGTATTTTATGGAATGTCTGTGTGGGTATCTTTATTGGGTCTGAATGTCAAATATCTTTATTACTGTGGGTTGCTTTTAGAAAAAGTTTGAAAGCTACTGTTCTTTAAGTATTTCAGTATTATTGTCATCTCATTAACCCTAGTGTTAATGGGGTTGGGTGGTAACATACATGGTTGGCTTAAATGAAAATTGAAATAACTAGCGTAAGTTTGGGTAGGAGTTGGGATCTAATAATACAGTGAAGAGGTGGGATAGTTCTGAGAACCTACTGCTTCTGTCATTTTGTCAGGGAGCAAAGCTACTATTTATTAATGGTCATTGTGTGAGATTTAATACTACTTATCACATTGCTAATGTAACTTTGAGTTAAAACATCTATAAAATGGATATTTTATGATGATCATTTAATTAAGATGACAAAACACAGTAAAAGAAAATCATTATTCTTCTCTTACCAGTTTATCAACCCATTTAATGGTATCACATAGTTTAAATATCATCATTTTATTGTACTCAAATAATGTACTAAATTAATTGCATTTCCTAAGGAGGAAGTTATGTTGAAATTATGTATCATGTTGCTTTCTTTTTTTTAATAAATTTTTATTGGAGTATATGGCACCCCACTCTAGTACTCTTGCCTGGAAAATCCCATGGACAGTGGAGCCTGGTGGGCTGCAGTCCATGGGGTCGCAAAGAGTTGGACAGACTGAGCGACTGCACTTTCACTTTTCACTTTCATGCATTGGAGAAGGAAATGGCAACCCACTCCAGTGTTCTTGCCTGGAGAATCCCAGGGACACGGGAGCCTCGTGGACTGCCGTCTGTGGCGTCGCACAGAGTCGAACACGACTGAAGTGACTTAGCAGCAGTTGCTTTACAATGCTCTGTTAGTTTCTGCTGTACAACAAAGTGAATCAGCTTTTGTATGCACTAGTCCCCTCTTTTTTGGATTTCCTTCCCATTTAGCTCACCACAGAGCACTGAGGAGAGTTTCCTGTGCTAGACCGTAGCTTCTTACTGTTATCTGTTTTATACATAGTAGTGTGTACATGCTGGAGAAAGACATGGCACCCACTCCAGTGTTCTTGCCTGGAGAATCCTGTGGACAGAGGAGCCTGGAGGGCTGCTGTCCGTGGGATTGCACAGAGTCAGACATGACTGAAGCAACTTAGTATACATACATGCCTTGGAGAAGGAAATGCCAGCCCACTCCAGAATTCTTGCCTGGAGAATCCCAGGGATGGAGGAGCCTGTTGGGCTTCTGTCTATGAGGTCACACAGAGACACGACTGAAGTGACTTAGAAGCAGCAGCAATGTGTACATGTCAACCCCAGTCTCTCAGTTCATCCACCCCTCTCATATTGCTTTCTAAAGTGGGCAGAAATTTTAAATATTTTTTTTTTGTTTTAGTGAAAGAGAACTTTTGATCCAGTTCTACTTCTTTTTGTATGTTGGGAGCTATATAATATATCTTAACAGTGATATGTTGGGATTAATTTTATTAATTTCATATTGATTGTGGATCATATTTTTTTTGTATTATTCTGAATTCACTTTTAGAGTTTTAGTGCTTATCTGTTATAGTCATTTTACAAAATTTAGGAAATTGAAGTAGTAAGTGGCAAATGAAAGTAATTTCTTATAACATTGACTTTTGTCAAAATACAGTGACTATTGAAATGGAATTGTTAGTGGAGATACTTTACTGATTTAATCAAATGCTGAGTTTTTTAAATAATAATGTTAATGATCACTGAAATAATTTTTTAAAGTAACATTTCCTTTCTTTGTATTGAAACCTAACAGGTGAATATTTTTATACAGTGTTTCTCTTTATATATTTTTTCCTAAGGTAGCTGGAAAATTTTTAAACTGATGCATGATACATAAGAGTTTTCTGTAAATACTTTAATCTGTTTTTGATATATTTAGAACTATTCTTGAATTGTTTGAAAAATTGTCCCTGTAGTAGGCTCAACATTGATCACAAAATTGAGTAGCTAGCACAGGATATAAAAGAAAGAAATCCATGGGTCATTTATACTTATGAGCACACATGCAAAAATCCTTAAGAATGTTTTTTTAAAAAGTTAAGTTAAATCAAGCAATTTATCAAAAGAATAATTCAAAACTTACTAAATAGGATACATTTCAGGAGTGGAAAGATGGTTCAACAGTAGGAAACTGGTTAATTTCACTGTTAGCAGATTAGAAGAAAAAATCATATATAAATTATCTCAGTAGGTACTGAAAGTTCAGTAGAATTTAACTCTTTAAAAAAACTTATTTGGTTGTTTACATTAACCATGTATAACTTTTTATATGTCCATTATACCTCAGTAAAGTGGTTTTTTAAAAAAATTCAAATTTCTTTGATTCAAGAAATAGAGGTGAAAATTCTTAACTTGACCCAGCTATATATACCAGAAACCTACATCAGGCATTATACATAATGATGAAAAGTTGGAAGCATTTACATTAAAGTTAGGAACAAGACAAGGATGTTTGTAATGACACTATTATTTGATGTTATTCCAGAAGCCTAGCCCATGAAATTAAAAAGAGAAAGAAATAAGAAACATAAATATTTGGAAAGATGAGAAAATATGGACATTTACAGATATGATTCCCTACCTAGAAAATCCTCGTGAAACAGCAGAACACTGTTAATGAATTCAGTGACGTGGCCTGATAGAAGTTGAGCATGTGACAGTGAATAATTAGAAAAGGGAATAGACACTCCCTCAGTTACTATAGAATAGCCCTGCTGTGAAAAGTACAGGATAACTGCAAGAAAGGACTCCACCTCAGTGGAATGTTATTTATCAGTGAAGAAAGCAAATGCAGATAAATATAATAACAGGAGTTATTCTGAAAACAGTGTTGAGCAACAGAAGTGAGATACAGAGGAATATATATTGTATGATTCCATTTATATAGAACTCACAACTTAAAGAAAAACTTATTGTTTAAGAACATGTATCTAGGTGACAGAGCAACAGAGACAAGTCAGGTAGTGATTAGTAAAGTGGGGATGGTGGCTGTCTCTCTTGTGGAAGGACATGTGGAGGGTTTCTATGTGTTGGCATTATTCTGTTTCTTGACTTGGGTAGTAGTTACTGGGTTTTTCCTTATTTTTGCTAACCTCTGTGTATCTCCTTTATCTACTTTTTTATAGGTGGCTTTATATCATAGTTAAAAAAGAAGATGGATAGAGGACATAGAATAGAGAATTCCAGAAATTGGAATTTATTATGTAATTAATGTGTATTTGAATTTATTATGTGATTAATGAGGCATTTCAGACCATTGTGGAAAAAGAAACATCAGCCAAGAAATGGCTATGAGATAACTGAATTTTCTTTCCTTTTTTTTTTTTTTAATATTTTATTTATTTGGCTCTACCTGGTCTTAGTTGCAACATGCGGAATCCTTAGTTGCAGCATGTGAACTCTTAGTTGCTGCATGTAGGATCTAGTTCCCTGACCAGGGATTGAACCCATGCCCCTACATTGGGAGCTCAGAGTCCCAGCCACTGGACCACCAGGGAAATCCTAGATAACTGAATTTTCTAGAGAAAAAAATTAAATTCCCAGTTCATTCCATGAACAAAAATTTATTCCAGGTAAATCTAAAAATAAAAATCTAACTTTAATATTTTAAAATCTAAATTTTTAAGTTAGGTTATATATAACTTCTGAATATAAAAATGAAACTATCCAAGTGGCAGAAGCAAATGAGGTCTGAAATGTCTTCTTTAGTAGAATAGTTTATGCTGATATCATAAAGGAAAAGACTGGCAGATTTAACTATATAAATTACAGACTTCTGTACAGTTTAAGATACAATAAACAGCTCTTCAAAGAGAAAATAAAAAAAAATTTGCAATCTGAAATACTCTTTATTTTTCATAATATATAGCCTATAAAATTAGAACAAGTATAAAATAAGATGAACAATTAGTGTATTAAAGAATAAATGTAATATCTAATATACTGGAAAGTATTCTTAGTCTTTCCAGATATTAAAAATTTAGGACATTGATAATATTCATTATTCGTGAGGTTATGAGAAAATGAATTCCTTGATGGGAGTATAAGTTGATGCAGCTTCTTGAGGTGACAGTTTTTCTCATCACTTAAATTTCATTATTACTTTATGATTCTATTTACAAATTACCCTTCTGAAAGACTTGCATATGATACAAAATGTACCTATAAGAATGTTTCTAACACTATGGGGAAAAATTAGAACCAACCCAATGTCCTTCCTTCAAGAGTAGTTGAATAAATTAATTATATCCATGGTTTGGAATATCACCATTGTTAAATTGTTTACCACAAGGTGGAAATGTCAGGGAACATTGTTAATAGTGAAAAACATTTTTCCATCGTAATACATTGTATATTATATTTATGTAAAAAGTATAAAAAGCTAAGACTATGTGTGTATGTATATACACATGTATATAGTTATGTGTGTATGCATGTTCATGAAACAATCTCGGAAAGGATATTTATGAAAATGTTAACAGTAGTTATATCTGGAGGTGGGGAGAGGAGTTAAGTGTTAACTCTTATTTCTTTTTTTTTTTTTTTTTTTTAAGAAAAATTTCTTCAGAGTTGGGCTCTTTAGATGACATTCTGTTTTCATAACGTTAGAGAACTTACAGTTAGCATCTCTACCTGAGTAAACTTTTTACTGGATGATTGGAGAAGAACCTTTTTCCATGGTTTCTTTGGATCCCATGTTTCTCTTTTTTGAACAAATAGTGTATCAGACACTTACATGGTTCCTTTCTTTTATTTTTTTTTTTTTGAGGGATAGTGTATTTTGAAAGAGTTATGGCAGTATTGGCTTTATGTTTTTCTTATTTTAAATTTCCATACATTTGAATTTTTCAAATGGATACCTCAAAATCCTTATCTAATTTGTAGTTTTACTTTCTGTCCAGGCCCATCAAACCCCAGTGAAGAAAGTGAATCCTGGAGAAGAAAGGAGGAAACTTTTGAGGTATAAAGACATCTGTGTGCTTATTTTACAGCTTTGTAAAACTAATTATGAAGAAAGAAACAAATTTTATAAAACCTCCAAACCTTTCCTCCTTATTTCTTTCAAACAAATACCTCTAACTTATTTCTGTTTTTAAACCTTCCAGGATATACATCTGCCATCGGTATGCTAACTTTACTGATTAAGCTAGAAAAAGTAGTATTTATTATTGATAATTTTTTTTTTTAATTTAAGGAAGCACCAAGAAAAAGAAGATTGGAATTGAATGAAAAAGAAAAGAAACCTAAGGATCAGGTAGTTATTTCACTGTTATTTTTCTTCTCCAGCCAAGTTGGAGATGATAATTGTTTTAAGAGTTCTAAGAAGTTTGTCTCTAAAATTATTGCAGGTTAGTCTGCTGAAGGCTGAGCAGGTGAAAAGACAGGAAAAGGAAAGGGTGAGAGGATGGTCCATTTTCCCCAGCCCACTCCACCACCTCCCCACACACATGGCCCCCCTACCCCCTTTTTTGAAGGAATACACTGGTTTCCTTTTTATTACTCAGTATATTTCATGTACTTTATATTAAATACTTGAAATGGTGTTTTATTTGTTTCTTTCCCCTCAAAGTTGGAGAGAATAAATAGGGCCAGGGAACAAGGCTGGAGAAATGTGCTGAGTGCTGGTGGAAGCGGTGAAATGAAGGTAGGTCTTGGGTACCCGTGCATGTACACTGCTGCTCTTTAACTCCGCTTTCACCCTGCTCTGTGAAATGTATACACCTGGCTTGTTTCTACTGGAGTTCTTCAGCATCTGTTAGGACTTCTTAGTTTTCCTGCACATATTTATGTAACTTGTACTGATAATTCGTATGTGACAGTTAAAATTGCTTAAAAAGTTTGCTGAGAAGGCTGTGATTCACCATTCCTACGCCATCTTTTTAAAATCACACACCTGGCTGTGTGCTCTAGTCACACAGAGCTGAGGACCAGACTGCAGTCTGCCCACTGCACGTGGCTGCTGCAGCTTCGTCCCCA
>SJXQ01009002.1:23138-157766 GCA_006408695.1 Aepyceros melampus
TGATGGCCCCTGCCCGCCCACCCTCCCCACTCCCACTCCCCACTCCAAGCATTTACTTAGATGATCAGTGACCCAGCTAGCCATGGACCTAGATAGGTTAGTTCAGACATTTTCTTTGGGCAGACCCAGACTATATAACCTTGGGCAAGTTACTTCACTTTTCTGAGCGTTAATTTCTTCATTTAAAAAAAAGAAAAATTTCAAGAGCAGTGTCAAGAGCTTGACTCTCAAGGGCTTACCTGTTAACTTCCTTTTCCCTTCTTTATTCTGCCAGTCTGAATCTTGCCTTTCTTCTCTTGCACTCACAGCATCCTTTCCAAATCTGTGGTAGGCTGAATTCTAAGGTCCACAGATTCTTGACTCCAGGTATTACACCTAATGCTCTCGCCTCCACTGGAGTGTGGGGAGACTGAATTTGGCGTGCAGCAGCCGCCTTGGTCAGGCTTTGTCCTGTGGTGTTGCTGATGCTATATTCACTGCTGTGGTCCCATCACTGCTTTATTATAACACTCCCTCATGGCGGGCTGGAAGGTTAGAAGGCCAAGGGGACAACTGCTGGCCTGGAAAAAAGCCCTTGTTCACATGGCAAGAAAGTATAGGGATTCTCTGGGAGATCGTCTGCTGGCTCTCTGACTGACAGCCAGCAAGAACTCTAAACTGTGGTAAACTTAGCCATGACAGCACAAGGAAGTAAATTCTGCCAGGAACCAGTGAGCTCAGAAGAGGTTCCTGAGCCTCAGATGAGAATTGCAGCCCTGGCTGACACCTTGGTTTCTGCCTGGTAATACCCTGAGCAGGGGACCTGCTGTCCATGCCCACACTCCTGAGACAACTTAAGGCACATGGCTGTGCCTTAAGCCCTGGAGTTTGTGGTCATTTATGGCACAGCAGTAACAAATGAATATATACTGTTATTCCTCTGTATTGTAATTTTTAATTCACATAATCCAATCAACTATACTTAAGGTCTTTAAACTGTGGCTTCCTGGGACCCATCTCAATAAACTTGATGTTTAGGCACCAATTAGATATTTATTAAGTAGAATTGATTACCATTCTTACTTGTTTCTTTTCCCCTGAAATTTATGATTTGAATAAAAGTTTCTCTGTTTTATGTAGACATGGGCTTCCCTGTTGGCTCAGATGATATTATAAATAATCGTACACATTCAGTTTTTACTCCTGTGCGATAAATGACCACAAACTCCAGGGCTTAAGGCACAGCCATGTGCCTTACCTTGTCTCAGGAGTGTGGGCATGGATAGTGGGTCCCCTGCTCAAGGTCTTACCAGGCAGAAACCAAGTTGTCAGGCAGGGCTACAGTTCTCATCTGAGAATCTGACTGCAATGCAGGAGCTCCAGGTTCTATCCCTGGGTCAGGAAGATCCCCTGGAGAAGGGAATGGCAACCACTCCAGTGTTTTTGCCTGGAGAATTCCATGGACGGAGGAGCCTGGCGGGCTACAGTCCATGGGGTGGCAAAAAGTCGGACACGACTGAGCAACTAACACTTACACAATTTTTACTGTCCTATCCACTGTACTGTGACATTGAACTTACTCCCCTCTGAATGATAAGGAAGTATCAGAATTTGGCCCATTCTGAAATAACTAACCCATATCTTCTATGATCTGAGAATAAAAACTTACCAGGATACAGACCCTGAGATCTGGTCAAGTATTTTATATCAAGTTCATGATTAGTGTTTAGAATTCGGTCATGTTTTTCCTCTCCCTTTGCATATGTCTTCTTTATGCAAGAAAGCATCTTTTTTCCTATGATGTTTAAAGCCATTATTCAATCCTAAAGTCCAGTTTTATCAATGTTTGATAATATTGTTAGATATTACGTGCTTATTAAGTTTCTGCTTGGCTGCATAAACTTCTGTACTGATTTCTGTGAGAATTAGTAAAACTATTTTCCATGACATAAAGCAAATTCAGTGCTAGTTTCTGTACTTACTCCCCATGAGGTTTGTAATAGTTAACTTCTTAGGCTGTTTGATTTCTGTACTATTGATAAGTACCTAGAAGCTCAGTAAAATTTGAATTGAGTTAAGGAGAACCTCCCAAATAAAGATAAAACAAAAATAAGCATGAAGGGAAATATTTCAGAGTTCATACTATTATTATATACATCTAAATATTAAGACATTTTGCACAGTATAAATAACCAACGTTGTTGATTACTTAGTGTCTGCAAAATCTGGGACTTACCTGCTTTATCCATTTTTTTCCTTTGGTTCTTCTGATAGGTATTTTTTTCTCTTTTTTTAAATTGCAGTTGATTTGCAGTGCTTTATCTGTGCTTTATCTTTTTTGAATCTCTGTTCTTAGAAAAATTATGAAATATTCTATGTATAGTTTGGTTACATAGATAACCATGACATGTAAGAGACATTCTGTTGTTTGACACTATGTTGGACTACCACTTAGCAATGAGAAGGAATAGTCTGTTAATACACGCATTGACATGGGTCAGTCAAAAATATACTGAGTGAAAGAAGCCAGGCACACGAGTGCATATTGTGTGATTCCGTTTATATGAAATGGTAGGAAATGGCAAACCCAGTCTCTGTGACAGAGAGATCAGTGTTCCTGGAATGAGGGGCCTTGGATCCAACTGAGAAACGAGGGAACTTTTCTGGGTGATGAATATGCTTTCAGTTGTGGTAGAGGTTCCATGGGTGTCTGTGTTTATTAAAACATCAGTCTCTGCTTATAATTGGTGACTGTAAAGTGATGTTTAAAAGATTCCATTGTTTCAGTATTACAATACAGTGTTTTCGCATTATTTTGAGTATAGATATCTTCAGAAGTGAAGTTGCTCAGTCATGTCTGACTCTTTGCGACCCTATGGACTGTAGCCTACCAGGCTCCTCCGTCCATGGGATTTTCCAGGCAAGAGTACTGGAGTAGGTTGCCATTTCCTTCTCCAGGGGATCTTCCCAACCCAGGGATTGAACCCAGGTCTCCCACAATGTAGACAGATGCTTTACCTAGGCAGATATCCTCAGAGATATGTGTATATACATTATTTTTGCTGAACAGAAACCTTGATCCTCAAAGTTAAGGTGATATTAGTGCCAGACACTAAACTCAAGGAGCAACCAGTCTTATAGGAGCTGTGACCACCTTTTTTTTTTTTAAATAATTTTTTTTTAAAGCACCTCAGCAGACACAGGATCTGCTGGCACATTAAAAAATAATTTTTATTATATTTTGACTGCACCATGGGGCATACAGGATCTTTATTCCCCAACTAGGGATCAAACCTGTGCCCCCTGCACGGGGTCTTAACCACTGCTCTGCCAGGGAAGTCCCTGTGACCACCACTTAGCAAAATTCTAATTCTGGGAACCTTGCCTTGAGATGCAGTTTTGAAAATGTATGAAGATCACCTTGATGGAGTTTCCTGGCTAATTAAGTATCTCCTTTGTTTCTAACAACCTTCATTTCTTGCTTTTCAAGCTTCTTGAATCAGTTATCTGTATTTATCTTGAGCTAATTTTTAAAAATCTAGGCTTCTTATAATATTGTATGTAGCTTCTTTTGTCCAGATGTTAACACAAATTTTACCTCATTGGGTACTGAGATGTATTTTGTTTGGTGCTTGTATTTTTCTTAGCCTGACTTCCCCATTAGGATGTTGTCACCTGAGAGCTCCTCCCCTTCTCCTGTCAGTGTTCTGACTTCTGCTCTCATCTGTGTTTGAGCACATCCCCTCCACTTGAGTCACATCCAGTTTGTCTTCCTTTGGTGCTGTTGGCCTTGCCTTTGAGGGTCCTAATTTCCTCTTCAGCCTGTAGTTCTTGCACGCTGAGCCTCTGTATCATTGTGCGCTTACTCGGCTCTCATCTTTCTACCTGTTTTCCATGAGTTTTCCATGTGCTTGAGCGCATGTGTCTCTGAGGCTGCATGCTACACCCCCGCCCTCATCCTGGGTTACCCCTGCAGAGAACCAGTTCGCTGTACTGCTGGCTTCTTCTCTGATTGCCTCTCTTTCCTCACAAGCTGCTTGGCTTGGTGTCCGTGCAGCAGCCTCCACTCAGTTTCTCTGCTTTCTTCTCTCTCTTATTCTTGTTTATCCTATGTAATTTGACTTACCTGCTTAAAATGGTCTTAGTGCACTTTTCCTGCTAGAAAGTGTATCTGTGCTTTCTGTTATTGATTATGTGAACTCACGCACCCTGGTTGGTCAGTTACCTTAATGACCTTTTCTGCCAAGTATAATACTCCCAGTTTGCCTTCCTCATAGTTACGTTCATTCGTACGTCCTTATCTCCCTACTGCCAACATCTAAACCTATACCTTCTGTTACTTTTTTTTACTTTAATACCATGGATCATATTTAATCATTTAATCTATCTGTGTTACCTTGTGTTAAAGGCTGGGTTGAGTGTTTTTCTTCTGTGACTTTTTTACGGGTATTTTAATTTCTCTTTTTTTTTCTGTTTTGTAAATTTGCTCAGTACTTACTACTGTGGCAAGTGTCTGTTGCCATTCATTTGGAAATGAAATGTTTTTCTAGCTTTATACTTTGTTTCCCAGTTTGTTTGTAAACTGCTTAACGATGGATATATTGTTTTGCTTCTTTTAATTACACTTAGAGTGTATTCCAGTGGTTATATCTTCATTGCTTGTTGAATTGGATTTGGGATATGTTAATTGCTGTATGTTTTGTTAGGTATAATTTTGAGTGTTATAAAAGCAGACTCTGTTTTACGTATAAACTATACATATTGAAACTTAATAGGATGGGATCACATAAAATATATAAGAAACTTGTTGCAAAACTTGTTAAAACCAGTTTTTTTCCCACCTTTACATAAATTTAGTGATATTTTATGTTTTTATTATTTTGAATTATGCTTTATTGTTAGTGACAAGTTATACTACTTTTGATTGTTAATGGTTATAATATAATAGGAAAACATTTTGCTCTAGGCTCTGTATTTATTAGTATGTTAAATTAGATAATTGCTTTGTAAGAGACAAGTATTGAGGTTCACTTTTTTTTTTTTTCACTTTTTTCTTTTGAAGGTAGTAGAGACCTTTGAGGTCTTGTGAGATAAGCATGTGAGAGCTTTTTGTTTGATTCCTAGGCTCCCTTTTTGGGCAGTGGAGGGGCCATGGCTCCATCATCTTTTTCCTCTCGAGGACAGTATGAACATTATCACGCTATTTTTGATCAAATGCAGCAACAAAGAGCAGAAGAGAATGAAGCTAAATGGAAAGGAGAAAACATGGCCAGAGGCTACCAGAAAGGTATGGCTATTCTGCAAAAGTCACTGTGCTTTGCTTTAGAGGGAGTAGTGGAAGTCATGGTGTATATTTATTGACAGAGGAATCCCACCTCAAGTACATCTAGAATTTCCCAAAGGGCTACAGATCACCACCAACCCCCTGATGCTGATACTCTCGGAAAACTTGAAAAGGTTTAAAGGTGATGTCTAAACAAGTCAGTATCAACGTGTGGGAGTGTGATGATCCATAAATTCACCCTTTGGTATAATTTTGTCTTTTGTTGTGTACAGCGAATAACACCACTTCCTGGCTGTTTTCTCCATTATACATAGACTGTCTTTTGCCATCTGAATACAATCATTTTCTTCTGTGAAATTTGGCCCTTGATTACATGTGACAAACATGTAGCTCTTCACTTAAGCCTAATTTATGGCTTATATATGTTATAGCTTATTTATGTTATAGGCTGAACATACTATTTAAAGGAACATGTGATAACTTTGAACCAGCGTGTGGTTGTAATAACTTTATCTATGTGCTTTAAATAAATCAGAATATATTTAAAATGGAATTGCACTCTATGCAGAACTCCAAAGCATGTTTTGAGTCTTCCTTTTCCACATCACTTAGAACCCCACTTTTCTCATTGTCATTTTCTCTTCACATTCATCTCTGATTGATGACTCACTATGATCCTGTTCGCTAGGTTTTTCCTTTGTCTCCATAAAATTAATTTACTCTGGTGGCACTCAAGTTTTGTATAGTTCCTCTTTTTAAAAGTATGCATGTTTCAATTTTTTAGATTTTCTTCTATAAAAATATTCTGGTAAAGGAAGAACATATCATTTTATGAAAATTTAATTTGTCATTTTTACAGAGAAGTTTTTTGTGATAAAAATCTTTATGGTTCTCCCAGTTATAAAAGATTATTAAAAGGTAATTTAGCAGAGGTAAATAACTGAGGTTCATATAAATTAATATTATGAATTATGTACCATAGGCTGAAGTATTAAGCTAGTGTAAATACTTCACATTTTTTGAAAAAAGATTGCTATAGACTTACACATGTCCATATTTTTTATGAAATAGTAATGAAGATTTTGTGTGAAGTTTTTATCCTGGGGTATTATTGGTCTTTCTAGTATATAATTTGTATGGCTTTGTTTTAATTTTAATCAAATCTCCTAAAATACATGTATATAGTGTAAAAGAAAATAGGGAAAGTTGTGTTATGCTTCTTCACACTGTGCATCTTCCAGCACATTTGTTGATTCTTCACAGTTGGAGTGGCAAGTAAGGGACTGGATTGTTGCATTTGCATCAGGCTCCCATATAGCCTTGGAATATTTCCATATATTTACACTTGAGTTTCAAATTCTCTTCAGTGGCTGTATATCTCAGTTACTTCTGCCGCTGGAACACAGCTGCCATTCAGTCTTTGTTTGAGTTTTATTATTTTAATTTTCAGCTTTTAAACCATTTGTGATTGTAGAGATCTTCTATCATTTCTTTTTTCCAGCTTTGGTGGACTCAGACACATGGTATATGAAAATGTATATTTTTCATATATTGCTTTTAACCTGTTTTATATTTTTCTTATATTGCTGTGAACCTGTTTTTATAGATGATAGATATTATTTATTAAATACTTACTATATATCTAGTTATATTTATTCATCACAGCATCCCTTTTAATTAGGTATTACTCTTTTAGTCAAAATGAAGAAACTAGGACCTGCAGAGATTTAAAACTTGTGCATGGTCAGGCCACTAGTAAGCAGTGGAGGCAGAATTTACACTAAGTGTGTCTCCATATAGAGTTCAGCTCCTTGAACACTGTTGTGTTTAAGGGACTTCTCAGCTTTTTGAGATACTACTAGTGAACAGGTGAAACAGTTATTGCTTTCATTGGTTATAAAATCTCTAAATAGTGGATACTTTAATGGTTATCCATGATCTCAAATACTGAATGAACTTTTGTGTATACTCATTGAATTTCATTTTTTATTTTTTTTTCTGAGAACATGAAAGAATTGGTAAAAAAAAAACTGGAGATCATCAAGTATCATATAATTTTCAAGAGGCAGATTCTATAAATTAGACTAGCTTTCTCCATATTGATTATAGGCAAGACTACAAATAGAGCCTGCAAACATCCTAAAAGGAAACAGTCATCACCGCAGTGCAGTATAAATTCACAGAGAATAGATTCTGTCAGATACAGCCTTTATTTCTTCTTAGAATAATAGACTGGAACTGTAGCATCACAGTGCCTTGGATATTTCTCAGTTTTGAGGAACACATAGCTGTATCTGTCAAAGTGTAGACCATAGTGTTAGCAGCTTTGACCTAACTAGTCATTGACTGGAACTGCTAGGTATTTCTGTTGGCCTAGAGGCATTGTGAAAATTTTACTTAGATACCTAGTAGAGTATACAAACTTCAGTAGGATACATCTTTTAATTTCATGCAGCCATGAAATTAAAAGATGCTTGTCCCTTGAAAGAAAAGCTTTGACTAACCTAGACAGCATATTAAAAAGCAGAGACGTTACTTTGCCGACAAAGGTCCATCTAGTCAGAGCTATGGTTTTTCCAGTAGTCGTGTATGGATATGAGAGTTGAACCATCAGGGAGGCTGAGTGATGAAGAGTTGATGCTTTTGAATTGTGGTGTTGGAGAAGACTCTTGAGAATCCCTTGGACTGCAAGGAGATCAAACCAGTCAATCCTAAAGGAAATAAATTCTGAATATTCTTTGGAAGGACTGATGCCGAAGCTCCAATACTTTGGCCACCTGATGCGAAGAGCTGACTCAATGGAAAAGACCCTGATGATGGGAAAGATTGAAGGCAGGAAGAGAAGGGGACAATAGAGGATAAGATGGTTGGATGGCATCACTGACTCAATGGACATGAATTTGAGGAGACACCGGGAGATGGTGAAGCACAGGGAAGCCTGGCGTGCTGCCATCCATGGGGCTGCAAAGAGTTGGACACGACTAAACGACTGAACAACAACAAGTATACAGTTGCCAGGGTGTCTCAATGTAGACAATGTAAGGTAAGAAATATAAATAAAGGTTGTTAGGTACATTAGTCATGGGTTAAGGAATTATATTCAGAGGATGCTGGTTAATATTTTGATATTGTCCAAACTTAAAACGTTTTAGAAGCATGTCCTCTTGAAAGTTTTCATTTTTAAGGACATAGAAAAAATACTCGCAGGATATAATTATCATATTTCCAGAAGACATGAAGTGAAGAGAAATAGTAAATATGTTGTATGTCTCCTCCAGTTTGAATATTATGATTCTTTTGGCTTGAACTTTGTTGTGTCTTTGACATTACAGAGCATTTTCTCCACACTGTCCTTACTTCCATTTTTATAATTTGTATGTCATTGGCCTACCTGGTCAGTTCTTTTCCCTGACCAAACTGAATCAGCAGACTGAAATCTGTAGTCCTCTAAGATTGATTCATATTATCTTTCTCATATTTTTGATAGCCTATACTTGCTTCTTCCTTCTTTATCGTGTTATTTTTCTTCTTCCCTTTTTATCAGTAACTTTGACTAGTCCAACTTTGCTTATATCCTTGTCTTAATAACATATCTCCTACATTAGCTTTAGACTTTAATTTTTACAGCAATTTTAGTTTCACAGCAAAACTGAGGTGGTGCAGAGGTTTCCCACGTGCTGTCCGTTTACCCTTGTCAGCTTCTCCCATCAGAGTGGTATTTTTGTTACAACTGGTGAACTTAGGTTCAATTGGCTTTTACAATTAGAACCTCAATCATGTGAGACCATCTTCTGAAACCTTTGAGTGCCTGTTTTGTTTTTTTATTTTGAGTGCCTAACATATATACTTTACTGAGCTTTTACTTTCCCAAGCACTTTTCTCTGTGTTGCTTTATTTGAGTAAAGCTTACAACAATTCTGCTTCCTCCGATAGACACTGTGGCACTTAGAGGAGGAAGCTTAATGAATAACATGCTCAGCATCCTTTTTTCATTTCATTAACAGTGTACCACGCCAACTCTTCTATACCATATTGACTCATTTTTCATTAGTCAGATTATTTCTGTTCCTAGATTGCTGCCTATTTTCATGCTGCCTATTTTCATGTTTTCACCTCTTGAAATAATTTTTAATCATCCTTCAAATTCTTTAAATTTCCTTTATCAGTAAAGGTTTTGAGTTGTGGATATGAGTGGATCTTACCCAGATCCACTTATGCATGCATTTGTAATAAGATGGAAAATAAGTTACTCCTTTTTTTCTTGTCAGGATAAAAAGGAGTTTATTTCTTTTAAGCCTGTTTTAATGTCTGTATTTCACTTTCCCAATTCCTATTTTTTTACTATGTATTTGTGGCTTATACAATAGTTATGTTAATCATTCCTTTACTCTTAATCTAGATTAGTGTTCTACTAATTTCAAATGTTATAATTTTGAAACTCAAGAGATATTGTCTGTTTAATTTGTCTAAAATAGAATATGCACGTGTAAATTCTTAATAATGTTTAATGAAGAGAATGACTGTAAAGAAGCTTATTGATTTTTTCCTCTTTCCCTCAGAACCTTGTACACATATATAATTTTTATTTATAGTTCAGTACTGTTTTACTACATCAGTGGAGGATAAGAATATGAGTATGAATTCTTTTTGGTATATATTAAGTAGTAAATGGAGATGCATGTGAAAAATGAAGACAGTATAGATTTCTAAATATTATAAAGAATCATAGAATCAATTATAAGCTAGTTTTTTCCTCTGTTAATAAGGTATATTACTACACAGTCAGCAAAAACAAAACCAGGAGCTTACTGTGGCTCAGATCATAAACTCCTTTTTGTAAAATTCAGACTTAAATTGAAGAACGTAGAGAAAACTACTAGGCCATTCAGGTGTGACCAAAATCTGATTCATTAAAGTCATACAGTGGAAGTTGCAAATAGAGTCAAGGGATTAAATCTGATAGAGTGCCTGAAGAACTATGGATGGCGGTTCGTAACACTATACATGAGGCGGTGATCAAAACCATCTCCATGAGAAAGAAATACAAAAAGGCAAAATGGTTGTCTGAGGAGGCCTTACAAATAGCTGAACAAAAAGAGAAGTGAAAGGTAAAGGAGAAAAGGAAAGATACATCCATCTGGATGTAGAGTTCCAATGACTAGGAAGGAGAAATAAGAAAGCCTTCCTCAGTGATCAATGCAAAGAAATAGAGGAAAACAATAGAATGGGAAAGACTGGAGATCTCTGCAAGAAAATTAGAGATACCAAGGGGACATTTCATGCAAAGATGGACACAATAAAGTACAGAAATGGTATGTACCTAACAGAAGCAGAAGATATTAAGAAGAGGTGGCAAGAATACACAGAAGAACTATATAAAAAAGATCTTCATGACCCAAGTAACCACGATGGTGTGATCAATCACCTAGAGCCAGACATCCTGGAATGCAAAGTCAAGTGGGCTTTAGGAAACATCACTACGAACAATGCTAGTAGAGATGATGGAATTCCAGTTGAGCTATTTCAAATCCTGAAAGATGATGCTGTGAAAGTGCTGCACTCAATATGTCAGCAAATCTGGAAAACTCAGCAGTGGCCACAGGACTAGAAAAGGTCAGTTTTCATTCCGATCCCAAAGAAAGACAATGCCAAAGAATATTCAAACTACTACAGAATTGCACTCATTTTACATGCTAGCAAGGTAATGCTGAAAATTCTCCAAACAAGACTCCAACAGTACATGAATCAAGAACTTCCAGATGTTCAAGCTGGATTTAGAAAAGACAGAGGAACCAGAGATCAAATTGCCAACATCTGTTGGATCATAATAAAAGCAAGAGAATTCCAGAAAAACGTTTGCTTCATTGACTATGCCAAAGCCTTTAACTGTGTGGATCACAACAAACTATGGAAAATTCTTCAACAGATGGGAATACCAGACCACCTTACCTGCCTCCTGAGAACCTGTGTGCAGGTCAAGAAGCAGCAGTTAGAACCAGATGTGGGACAATGGACAGGTTCAAAATTGGGAAAGGAGTACATCAAGGCTGTGTATTGTCACCCTGCCTATTTAACATATATGCAGAGTACATCATGCGAAATGCTGGGCTGTTGAAGCACAGACTAGGATCAAGAAAGCTGAGAGGAATATCAATAACCTCAAATATGCAGATGACACCACCCTTATGGCAAAAAGTGAAGAGGAATTAAAGAGCCTCTTGATGAAGGTGAAAGAGGAGAGTGAAAACGCTGGCTTAAAACTCAGCATTCAGAAAACTAAGATCATGGTGTCTGGTCCCATCACTTCATTGCAAATAGACGGGGGAACAATGGAAACAGTGACAGACTTTATTTTTCTTGGGCTCCAAAATCACTGCAGAAGGTGACTGCAACCATGAAATTAAAAGATTTATGCTCCTTAGAAGAAAAGCTATGACCAACCTAGACAGCATATTAAAAATCAGAGACATTACTTTTCTGACAAAGGTCCATCTAGTCAAATCTGTGGTTTTTACAGTGGTCTTGTATGGGTATAAGATTTGGAGTGTTAAGAAGGCCGAGCACTGAAAAATAGATGCTTTTGAACTGTGGTGTTGGAGAAGACTCTTGACAGTCCTTTGAACTGCATGGAGATCAAACCAGTCAATCCTAAAGGAAATCAGTACTGAATATTCATTGGAAGGACTGATGCTGAAGTTGAAGCTCCAATACTTTGGCCACCTGATACAAAGAGCCGACTCATTAGAAAAGACCCTGAAGCTGGAAAAGATTGAAGGCAGGAGGAGAAGGGGACAACAGATGATGAGATAGTTGGATGGCATCACCAACTCAATGGACATGAGTTTGAGCAAGCTCTGGGAGTTGGTGAAGGACAGGGAAGCCTGGCCTGCTGTAGTCTGTGGGATTGCAAAGAGCTGGACACAACTGACTGAAAACAACAAAATTGCTTTGATTTTTATATGTTGGACACACCATGCATTCCTGAAATTCTGTTTTATACATTTTATATCTTCAGAGACAGATACATTATTGATAATAGTTGATACTCAATGATAAATAAATGAGAAGAAAAATAATAGTAAGCAAAAATCACTACAGGTTTTAAGTTTGTGATTGAAAGCAATGGCTTATGCTACCTGATCATTTAAACTAGTTTAGGAGAAGCCATTTAATAAAGCAGAACTTAAATAGATTACATAAATAAATAAAATAGATCTATATATACATAAATGGTGTGAACATTCTTTTAACCAAAGCTGTTATGTGTGTGGCCATGTTCTTATTAAAATAATTTGTTTTGACTAAAGTATTTGAATTATTTGATTCAGTGAATCAAATCAGTCAGTGAATATAAATTATCATATGTCAGTTGAAGGCCCACACTGACAGACATTGGACATACTATCTTCGGATGGGAAATCAAACATAAAAATATTATCGATGTTTTACTTATGTAAAGGTTAAAAGATGAAGTCAGTTCAGTCAGGATACAAAGCAGAGATTCTGTCTAATTGTATGCAGTGGTGTAAGCATCCAGGACTCCTCAGAAGAGCCTAATCAGTAGACACAGTTTCAGGTGACATGTCTGTGTGTCATACTCTTTGAAAGTTTATCTGCCCTCTTTAGGCCCAGTCTTGTATAAATGGGGCTGTAACAGACCAGAATACAGCCTTGCCTATATATATGAAGGACATTTTCCTAGCCACAGCAATCAGAGAAGAAAAAGAAATAAAAGGAATCCAGATTGGAAGAGAACTAAAGCTGTCAATGTTTATGGATGATATGGTACTATACATAGAAAGTCCTAAAGACACTACCAAAAAACTCCTAGAGTTCATCAGAGAATTTTCTCAAGTTTCAGAATATAATATTAGTAACCAGGAAAGGCTGTTAACCAGGTATAGAGATGATCTAATCCTAGAAGATTCCGGTGGTGAAATTTCATAAGAATCTATTTTAAGCACTACATAAGTTAAGTGAATCTTAGACCATTATCATCCATAGCTTTATGGTGAGTCATTTAAAATTTTTACAGCTTAATTTCACATTTCAAGTTTTTATATATCTCAGTACAGTTGACCCTTGAGCAATATAGGAGTTAATCTGCTTATACTTACAGTCATCCCTCCATTCTGAGGTTCCCCTGCATCTGTGGTTCAACCAACTATGGATATGTTATTAAGTTGCTCAGTCGTGTTAGATTCTTTGCAACCCCATGGACTGCATCACTCCAGGCTTCCCGGTCCTCTACCATCTCCCAGAGCTTGCTCAAACTCATGTGCATTGAGTCGGTGATCGCCATCCAACCACAGGATGCCACATGTAGTCCTGTAGTATTTACTATTGCAAAATACCCATAATAAATGGACCCATGCGGTTCAAACTTGTGGTGGTCAATGGTCAATTGTAGTTAACATATAAAAGAAATGACTGGGGTATGAAAATCAGAAATGTTTATTGGAAGAGAGAAGGCATTATTTCATGTATTTTTCAGAACATAATTATGGTCCTAGACACATGGTCCTACACTATAGGAAGTTGGTGTGCTTTCACAGCCAATATCCAAGATGCACAGCCAATAACTTCCTGATCTTTCTTCCTTACTTACAGATTACTGCAGTTGATACTATGCAGTGAGTTCTCTGTTTATGGGGAGTTGGTTTTATTTATTTTGTATCTTTCTTAGCACACGGTAGCAGGCATAATATTTATTAGATGTTCAAAATGTTACTGACTTTTTTAAAAATTATGAAAGTACAATACATTTACAGGAGACTTGGAAAATACAGAACAAAGTTCCATATGCGTGCGTGCATGCTCAGTTGTCTCTGACTCTTTGTGACCCCAGGAACTATAACCTGCCAGACTCCTCTGTCCATGAGATTTTCCAGGCAAGAATAAGTGAGTTATTATTTCCTTCTCGGGGCTCTTCCTGACCCAGGGATCAAACCCGCATCTCCTGTGTCTCCTGCACTGCAGGCATGTTCATTACCACTGAGCCATCAGGGAAGCCCCATGAAACATACTGTTTTAACCATATTTAACTGCACAGTTCTGTGTCACTAAGTACTTTCATGTTGTTGCGCAACTCTCATCATCATCCATCTCCCTAATTTTAACCTTCCTAAACTGAAAGTCTGTCCCCATTTAACACTAACTCCTGACCCCCAACCCCTGTTGGGGGTTGGAGTACTTTCTGATTCTGTGATTTTGACTATTCTTGGTACCTTGAAATGTTACTGATATTATTTCATTGTTGTCTAAGCTCAACATGTTTACATCCTTTTGTAGTTGTCAGAGAAAGTTATAGAAACATAATCAGAAAAGATTGAAACAAATAAATGTGCTTTTAGATTTTCCCCCTAATCTGTCCATTTTACTTTTTAATAGTTATGACATAGAAGGAATTCAGATTTCACTTTTTACCCTAATTTTTTAAATTCACACAAACTTTTCATTATTTTTGGTGACCTTTGAAATTACTACTTTGCAGCTTTAATCTTACTTTTCTACTGATCAATATATTTGATGCAGAGTTCTGAAATAAGCTTAATTACTTGGAAACTATGGAGAGTCTTCTATAAGTATGGTCTCAAATAATTTTATGTGTCTATAAGTAGCATAGATTAAATAAACACAAAAGAAGACTTGTTAAGATTTGGTATAGTAGGGTAGATTTTGCCCCTTTTTAAAATAATAATGACTGATTTAGGTAGTTGATTCTGATATGTATGTAGCTTTTGATTCATTAAATAGGAAGACTTGACTTCATATCAGCCTTCATATTTTGCAGCTATTTCTAAAGAAAATATTTCCGTGTAATTTTACACTTTTTGTAATATTTGATGTTCAGAATTTTTAGTTTTGCTGTTTGTCCAAATTCCTCAGGCAGAAGGGGCAGCCAGCTATGGAAAGAGCAAAACAAGTAGAAGAGTTTCTACAGCGAAGACGGGAAGCAAAGCAGAACAAAGCTCGGGCCGAGGGGCATATGGTAGGATTTTGTTTTTGAGATTTTTGAACATAGTATTCAGAGTGAAGGACTGAAACAAGGTAGGTATAAATGACAGGAGTCACCATCCTTTACAAACACTGCATCTGAACACTTGCAGAGTATTAAACCTCTCTTTGTGCAATTTCTTTTATGCCAAGTGTGAAAATCTGTTGTTGCCTTAGTTAATTGAAAGTTCATAGTTGCATTCTCCTTTTAAAAGAGTCAGCGTAGGTATAGCAACCCAGATATTTAGGTCAAATAAGTTCTTACATCGCTTTTTTTGGCCCTAGATGCTTTTTGTTTTAAATACTTTAGCAAAGAATTGTAGAAGAAAAATGAGAAATAAACATTTGGATAAATATACATGTAACTATGCATTTACTCAAAACCAAATTAGGACCAAATGTATTTTAAAGCCTCTAATTATTCAGTCAGGTAACTGAATAAGTCATGTATTCAAGAAAATAATAACAGTTTTTAAATGATCATTTTAGTAGATGTTGGTTTTGACATGCAGAGGTACACAATGCCTTTTCACCTTTTATCCACAGAACAAATGGTGATTGTTTCTGTCAGCTCAGCACCCCGCGAAGGAGCACGCTTATGTAGGAAATAGGTCAATTGTATAGTTAAATGTTTTTTTATGCTTACATCTACTATAAGTTCATAAGTAACATCATTATGAGTTAATATAATTATTCCAATTTAGAGTATTTTTTTTTGAAATAATATTATTGAAAAATAGTAAATTTTTTAATGATTACCCTTTATATTTTTAACACCCATCAGCTTGTTTTTCTAGTATCTGGAATTAATCTGTATTTGTATCCTTTCTGTGGACAGAAGAGAACCTGCTTTATTTTCCCTTGCCCCATTTCTCCCATGTTAACAGCATCTGGAATTTTAGTTACAGATATTAATTAGAAATATTTTCAAACAATGATTAGACTTAGCAAGATGTACACATTTTTCACCTCAGAACTGTTCCTTACATCTACTGTCCTCCCCTGAGTTTATCATCTTCATGATGGAGACAACTCTTGGAACGTTTCAGAGAGAAATTGTCCAAGATTTGTTGGAAATGTACTTATTTTGTCTTCACACTTTAATGTTAATTTGCAGTAGTGGTCTACTGGTGAATTTGGTTAGCATTTGTATGTCTGAAAAACATTTTGCCTTCTTTTTTGAAAACTATTTTTTCTGAAAATAGTATTATACGTTGAGAGTTCTTCTCTGTCCATTCTTTAAAATGTTTCTCCACTTACATCCTGGCAGTCCTGTTCTGACCAGAAGTCTGCTGGCGTTCTTAGGTTTTCCTCAGTGTTTGATGTGTCTTTTTCCTCTAATGGCTTTTAACATTTCCTCTTTATCACTGGAGGTGAATTGATTATGATATAGCTTGGTATACTTTTCTTCATGTTTATTTTGTTGGGGGTTCATTGAGCTTCATGGATTTGTAGGTTTATAATATTTCTTAGATTTGGAAATATTCAGCCATTATTTCTTCAAAAATTTTTTTTTTGTTCTCCTCTTCTTTTTCCTCTGGGTGTTCAGCACCTGTACGTCAGCTCACTGATGCTCTGTCCATCTCGTTTTGGTCCTTTTCCAGTGTTTCATTTTGGGTAGCTTCTGTTGCTAAATCTTCAAGTTCACTAGTCTTTTTGTTTGCTTTTTGCAATCTGCTCTCCTTTTAATCCCATCTAGACATGTATTTTTAAGATACTTTTTTTTTCTCTTAAAGTTTATTTGGGTCATTTTTATACTTTCCATGTCTGTCTTTATAATACTTATGCTTTTCTCTCCTTTCTTGAACATGTGGAATGTAATTATTATAGCCTTTTTAATCACCTTGTTTACTAATTCTGCCCTCTTTGTCACTTCTGACTCTGTTGGCTATTTTTCTCCTCATTTTGGTCATCTTTTCCTGCCTCTTTACCCACCTGGTAATTTTTGTGGTTGGATGCCAGGCACGGTGTATTTTATCTTGGATTTTTTGTATTTAACTGTGTGGAGACTTTACTCTGGGGTGCAGTGTTGTTAGTTAAAGATAGTTTGAGTCTTTCGGGGCTTGCCTCTAAGCTTTGCTGGGCAGGTGGAGCACAGCCGTTGATCTAGGACTCACTTGACTGCACCACTGAGGCAGTGCCCCTGTGCTGTGATGCTGTGTTGGTGTCCTCCAATGCTGTGTTGACTTGAAGGCCTTTCCAGTCTGGCTGTTGGAAGCGTGGTTTGTTCCCAGCCCTCAGTGAGCCGAGGAATTGGTATTTTGCTCAGTCGCTCATTTGTGTCCGACTCTTTGTGACCTCATGGACTGTAGCCCGCCAGGCTCCCCTGTCCAGACAAGATACTGGAGTGGGTTGCCACGCCCTCCTCCAGGGATCTGCCCATCCCAGGGGTCAAACCCAGGTCTCCTGTATTGCAGGCCAGTTCTTTACCATCTGAGCCACCAGGGAAGCCCAGGAACACTGCAGTGGGTAGCCTATTCTTTCTCCAGAGTCTCTTCCTGACCCAGGATTTGGTGAGGTCAGGCTAATTGTGACTCAGAGGAAACCTCTGCAGCTTCCAGCACTCTCTTCCTGCAGATGTTAGTGCTCCTCCGCCTCCCATACTCTGACTGCCCTTTCCTTGGCTCAGGGGCCCCCACTTCCTGTGCTGCAGCCTGGAAATGGGCAGTGACTGAGCTTACCTCACTTGTTCTCCTCTCACAAGGATCACTGTCTTGTGCTGCCTGTTTGCCCGTGTTTGAAAATCATCATTTCATATACTTTGTCCAGTCTTTCCTTGTTGAAGGTGGGAGGGCACATCTGGTCTGTGTTACCGACTGCAGGTGAAGTCTTGGGTGGGTGGTTGCTGGACGAAGAATCCAGGTTGCAGGCTCCCCCCAGACCACATTAAAGCTGCTGCCTTATCATCTCACTGTGACTCGTGAGCATGGTGACGATGTTCTCTGTGCTCCTCTGTAAGGGATTTTCATCTCTGAAAACGTGTTGGACTATATTTGTTTCTACCTTTCATATTCTGAAGTAATCACTTGAGTATTTATCAGTTTGTTTTTTTAATTGACCTGACTTGATGCTAATCAGATGCTCTTCAGTCTGAACACTCACCTTCAGTTCTGGGACATTCTCAGTTACCATTTCTTCAGGTATTACTTCTTCTTTTTCTCCTTGACAAAGCTCCTATTAAATGAATAGATTGGAGCCTCTGCCTCAAATGTCTTTTTTTCTGTTCTTCTGTTTCTTTTTTTAATCCCTTCCTCCCTTACTGTTTTGGAGGATTCCTAGCCCAAATTTCAGCTCATAACACATTCTTTCATTTTGCCTGCTCTGCTCTTCAGCCTATCCAATGAGATTCTCTTAACTTTAGAAGCTTGTATTTTCATGTCCGTGAAGCTACTTAGTTTTCCTTGAAAGCTCCCTGATCATGTGCTCATTTCTCTTGTAGTACTCTAGGTATCGTAGGGTCTTGTTCTTGGTGCTCTCTTGGCAGTGTTGGTGTCTTCAGTGTTTAAGTCTGTGTCCTGTTTCATGGTACTGGTGTTCCTTGCACGGTTGGTGTTCTTGCTGGTGTAGTCACGTATGGGGCTCTCTGTTTCACTCTTCATTGCCTCTGTTCGGATAGGCTCCTGTTAAGATGGTACATGCTGCTCTGCCCAGTCCTTTGCCCAGTTTTCCGTCAGAGTAGACACCAGATGGGACACATTGCTGTTCTGCCAGGCAAATCCCTGGCAGCTTATTTTCTGGGCTTTGGAGAGCCCTTTCCTTCCTGGTGTCACTGGTTACCTGGAGCGCTGGCCTGGCCTTTCCCTCCAACGCTCTTGTCATTGGTGTCTTCAGGGAGCTGCTGGGCCAAGCGAGCTCTTCTGGAAGCCTGTCGCTGCTGGCCCCTTCACACCCCCACGCTGAGGCCTCGCCCACATGCTGTGCTCATGTCACTTGTCATCATAAACCCATTTGTGTACTTGCCTCACCTCTGGGTTCCTTCCGTTCTTGGGACTGCCCAGAGTTTTGCTTGTTTTTGAGTGCTGATATGCATTCACTTAGCACAGCAACTTCTCTAGTCTAGAATTTTGCAGGAAGAGAGGCCATGGTGTCATTCTTCCATCTTACAGTCAGAAATTATTATTTTCATTTTGTTGTGTTATTTTTTTAAAATGTGCTTTAGGGACTTCCCTGGCAGTCCAGTGGTTAAGACTTAATGCTATCACTGCAAGGGATGCAGGCTCAATCCCTGGTCCGAGAGCTAAGACCCCACATGCTACATGGCCAATTAATAAATAAATGCATTCAACTAAATCTTTAAAAAATTTTGCTTTAAAGGTAAGTGATTTTTATATGACTTTTCAAGATTCATTTTTTTTAAGCTATTTAGAATTTCTTCGTTCCCTAGGTGACAGTATATATACATACATAAAACTTTAGAAAAGTGAAGAATTTTTATTTTTTGGTGTATTTGGGTGTGTACATTGTATATTGCTTATTTTATTCACTAATTAAATAACAAAGGCAGTGTGTGAAACATCTTGGGGACAGTACATTAATTAACTGATTGAAGACTACTTAATTAAAGCTTAACCAGACATAGTTTGTCTCTGGAGTAGTTCAGAGTCTCGAGTTGGACAAGAATATGTACACTGGAGACCGAGCCAGAGAACTAGAAACAAGGGCTGAGTGGAGAGAAAAGATCTCACAGATTTTTAGCTCTAAATTGAAACGTTTTTATGATGAGATAGAGGCCCTGTTTAAAATTGATCTCTCCTTTTCTATGCTTTGTGACAAGTTATCGTAAATCAAAGAGCCTAAGAGCAGCAGAGATATATGACCCACCGTTTCTCCAGGCCAGGACTCTGGCACATTGTGATCGTCCTCTGCCCCTGTCTTCTGAAGCCCAGATAGCAGTGTCAGCAGCTGTGCCTTCATGGTGCCAGCAGGCCGTCCTTCCCACTGCTGTGGTAATCAGGCCTCTGCTATCGGAGAGATTGACTGAGACCATGCTCAGTTGTTTGCCACATAGCCCCTTCATCTCAGCAGCAAAGAACTCCATGTGCATCAATTCCCTGCCTCCTGCTTCTTCAACCAGCCAGGGAAACTTGGCATTTAATGGTCAACCCACTGTTTTAATGCCACTCATCCCATTTAATGTGACTCGGTCCTGGGGGTACACCCTATCGTATTCCCAGCCCTGGGAATCATCTGTGCTGGGCTTGCAATCCTGGGGAGTGGGTGAATGTCAGGAAATCTTGGGAGCCTTCTCCAAGTCCAGCCCTCCATGATCGCTTTGCCTTTGACTTTAGAGAATGTGTCAGGGACAGCAGATGAGTGAAGTGGAGGAGCGGACTTTAGCAACATACTTGAGGGAGAGCACTACCCAGGAGTCCAGACAGAGCTCTGTAAAAAATTGGTTTATTAACATGAAGTTTAAATACAGTGATATTCACCAGTGTTAGGTATGTGTCTGGATGAGCGCTGACAAGAGTATGTAGTCATATAATCCCTGCTACAGTCACGAGATAGTGCTGTTCCATCATTTCTTAAAAGTTTCCTCCTCTTAACAACAGGAAAAAAAAATTGAATGTCATATGATGGATGACAACTAAACTTAACATAGTGATCCTTTCTCATTGTACACGTATATTAAATTATTTTGTGCACCTTAAATTAATGATGTTATATGGCAATTGTATCTCAATAAAACCAGGCTTCCCTGGTGGCTCAAATGGTAAAGAATCCACTTACAATGTGGGAGACCTGAGTTCATTCCCTGGGTTGGGAAGTTCCCCTGGAGAGGGAAATGTCATCCTGCTCCAGTATGTTGGCCTGGAGAATCTCATGGACAGAGTAACCTGGCAGACTACAGTCCATGGGGTCGCAAAGAGTTGGATGCGACTTAGCAACTACGCACACATCTCAACTAAACAGGAGGAGGAAGTTTCCTCTTGCCTCTTTGCAGTCAGTCTGCTGCCAGCCATAGGCTGTGTTCTTGTTTCTTCTAGAATTTCATATAGAAATATCTTACAGTATATAGGGTTTTGGGTTGGTGTGTATCCTTAGTTCTTTTTTATTCCTAAGTCATATTCCATCATGTGAATATACCTCAAATTGTTTATTTAATCCTCAATTGATGGAAGTTTGTGTGGTTTCTAAAAGAGATGGTTTGAAAACTCTTGAGAGTCACTGAACTGACTAGCCCACGCTCCTGGGAGCCCTTCTTTCTGAGTTGACATATCCCTCTCTATTATGTGTAACTAAGTTAGTAGTTTCTAACTACACTCAGGTTTCTGAACACTGCTGGAGAAAGTGACAGCTGTGATGGCTAGTGTTGTATGGGTTTATGGCCTCTGTTTCAGCAGAAGTATGGTCCTTTTCAGCGCTCCGTTAAATCTCCATGGTCAGCAGCCTCTCCCCTTGTCTATTTGCTCAGTGATTTCATCCTTCTTCCTTCTCTGTGAAGATAATCATTACCAAGAAAGTTGGCTTATGAACCTCACATTTCATCAGATTTTTCTGCCTCCATACTTAAAAGTGAAGTGAAAGTCGCTCAGTCGTGTCTGACTCTTTGTGACCCTATAGACTATACAACCCATGGAATTATCTAGGCCAGAATACTGGAGTGGGTAGCTTTTCCCTTCTCCAGGGTATCTTCCCAACCCAAAGATTGAATGCAGGTCTCCCACGTTGCAGGTGGATTCTTTACCAGTTGAGCCCCAAGGGAAATCCAAGAGTACTGGAGTGGGGAGCCTATCGCTTCTGTAGCAGATCTTCCCAACCCAGGAATCGAACCAGGGCCTCCTGCATTGTAGGCGGATTCTTTACCAACTGAGCTGTCAGAGCTATCCCTCCATACTTATAAATTTATCTACAATTGTACCCAGTATTTCCTTATTTTCTCCAGTCTGAGAGGAGGATATAATTTCTTCTGTTCAAAAGTAGTCTTCCCATTCCATCCTACTTGATGATTATAATGCTACTAACTGTTGACATTGGTCAATTTACTGGGTGTGTACTATGCCAAAGAATGCTCGAACGTGAACGTGAAGTCACTCAGTCGTGTCTGACTCTTTGTGACCCCATGGTCTGTAGCCATGTACCAGGCTCCTCAGCCCCTGGGATTTTCAAGGCAAGAGTGGGTTGCCATTTCCTTCTCCAGAAGAATGCTCAAACTACCACACAATTGCACTCATCTCGTATGCTAGTAATGTTGAAAATTCTCCAAGCCAGGTTTCAGCAGTACATGAACTGTGAACTTGCAGGTATTCAAGCTGGTTTTAGAAAAGGCAGAGGAACCAGAGATCAAATTACCAACATCCAGTGGATCATAGAAAAAGGAAGAGAGTTCCAGAAAAACATCTACTTCTGCTTTGTTACTATGCCAAAGCCTTTGACTGTGTGGATCGTCACAAACTGTGGAAAATTCTGAAAGAGATGGGAATATAAGACCATCTGACCTGCCTCTTGAGAAGTCATGCAGGTCAGGAAGCAACAATTAGAACTGGACATGGAACAACAGACTGGTTCCAAACCAGGAAAGGAGTACATCAAGGCTGTATATTGTTACCCTGCTTATTTAACTTATATGCAGAGTACATCATGAGAAATGCTGGGCTGGATGAAGCACAAGCTGGAATCAGGATTGCCGGGAGAAATATCAATAACCTCAGATAATGCGATGACACCACCTTATGGCAGAAAGCGAAGAACTAAAGAACCTCTTGATAAAAGTGAAAGAGGAGAGTGAAAAAGTTGACTTAAAGCTCAACATTCAGAAAACTAAGATCATGGCATCTGGGCCCATCACTTCATGGCACATAGATGGGTAAACAGTGGAAACAGTGACAGATTTTATTTTTTGCAGCTCCAAAATCACTGCAGATGATGACTGTAGCCATGAAATTAAAAGACGCTTGCTCCTTGGAAGAAAAGTTATGACCAACCTAGACATCATATTAAAAAGCAGAGACATTACTTGCCAACAAAGTTCCATCTAGTCAATGCTATGGTTTTTCCAATGGTCATGTATGGATGTGAGAGTTGGATTATAAAGAAAGCTGAGTGGCGAAGAATTGGTGCTATTAAACTGTGGTGTTGGAGAAGACTCTTGAGAGTCCCTTGGATTGCAAGGAGATCCAGCCAGTCCATCCTAAAGGAACTCAGTCCTGAATATTCATTGGAAGGCCTGATACTGAAGCTGAAACTCCAATATTTTGGCCACCTGATGTAAAGAACTGACTCATTGGAAAAGACTCTGATGCTGGGAAGGACTGAAGGTGGAAGGAGAAGGGGACAATAGAGAATGAGATCGTTGGATGGCATCACCATTTCAATGGACATGAGTTTGAGTAAACTCTGGGAGTTGGTGATGGACAGGGAGGCCTGGCATGCTGCAGTCATGGGGTCACAAAGAGTAGGACACGACTGAGTGACTGAGCTGAACTGAACTACTATATGTCAGGCATAGTTTTGAGTTCTCTACCTATATTAACTCACTTCTCACAACAGCGCCCTGAGGTGGGTTCTGTAGTGTCCCTGTCTTACATCTCACTGAGGCAGAAGTAGAGAAGCTACATGACAGTTTGGGTTTTACAGCGACTGAATGGTAGACTACGTGTTTAAATGCCACGGTATGACTGTAGAACCCATGCTTTCATGGCTTTATTTTTCTGTGCCATACTGTCTGTTTACTTGAGGGTCCTCCTTACTCCATCACTTGTTTCCTCTCTCTCCTGATCATTTCTTTCTTCCCTGGTGCCCTCCCATAGCCTATAAATACATTCATGTTTCTCACATTCCTGCTGCTTCCTCCTCTTCATAGCTGGCCCTTCAAAGGAATGAAGCACTACTCTTCATTGTTGCTCACCCGATATTCAGAATCTTGTTGATATAGAAGTTACCACTGTCCATCTTCTCAGATATAATGTAGTATTTTCAGTCTCTATCTTACTTGACCTTTCTGTGACTTTTTGTCTCATGAGTTACTGCTTCTAAATTTCTTCACTACCTTCTCTGGTACCAAATTCACCTTGTTTTTCTTTCTCTCTCTTTTTTTAATTTCTTAATATCTTTTCCTACAGGATTCTTTTCCGCTCACTTTTTAAAGGCTGATATTTTCTGGGGTGTTCTGTCCTTAGTTGTTTTCTCACTATAAATAATACCCTGCGGTAATCTCATTCTACAAGGGACCAGTGACTTCACAGTCTGTCTCAGTTACTCCGACTACTCTTCTAACTTCTATCCTCTCTAGCTGCCTTCTGGACGTCATTTCCTAGGTGTTTCATTGGCACCTTATTTTTTAAATTTCCTTTTATTATTTAATGTATAATACAATAACTTTCTTATACCACTTTCTTACAACTTTTTTATAATACAATAACTTTCCTTTTATTATTTAAATTATAATACAATAATGGGTTCCTTGTGACTCACTCAGCTGGTAAAGAATCTATCTGCAATGTGGGAGACCTGGGTTCAATCCCTGGATTGGGAAGATCCCCTGGAGAAGGGAAAGGTTACCCACCTCAGTATTCTGGCCTGGAGAACTCCATGGACTGTATAGTCCATGGGGTTGCAAAGAGCTGGATATGACTGAGCAACTTTCACTTTCATAATAACTTCAACTTTATTTTTCTTCTCCAATTCTATGAATTTTAACACAAGTATAAATTCACATACCCACCACCATAGTCAGGATATAGAAGAGTTCCATCATCCCAAAATTCTTTTGGTGTCTCTCAGCATAGTCATGCTGTCCCTACACCATCAACAGCCTGGGAGCTACTGTCTGTTCTCCATGACTACAGTGTTGTCTTTTCAAGAGTATCTTATGTATGTGTGTGGTATCAGTTCAGCTCAGTTCAGTCACTCAGTTGTGTCCAACTTTGCAACCCCACAGACTGCAGCCAGGCTTCCCTGTCCATCACCAACTGCCACAGCTTGCTCAAACCTATGGCCATCAAGTCAGTGATGCCATCCAGCCATCTCATCCTCTGTCATCACCTTCTCCTCCTGCCTTCAATCTTTCCCAGCAGCAGGGTCTTTTCCATTGAGTTAGTTCTTCGCACCAGGTTGCCAAAGTATTGGAGTTTTCAGCTTCAGCATCAGTCCTTCCAATGGATATTCAGGACTGAGTTCCTTTAGGATGGACTGGTTGGATCTCCTTGCAGTCCAAGTGACTCTCAACAGTCTTCTCCAACACCACAGTTTAAAAGCATCAATTCTTTGGTGCTCAGCTTTCTTTATAATCCAACTCTCACATCCATACGTGACTATTGGAAAATCCATAGCTTTGACTAGATGAACCTTTGTTGGCAAAGTAATGTCTCTGCTTTTTAATATGCTGTCTAGGTTGTTCATAACTTTTCTTCCAAGGAGCAAGCGTCTTTTAATTTCATGGCTGTAATCACCATCTGCAATGTTTTTGGAGCCCTGGGAAATAAGTCTGTCACCGTTTCCCTTGTTTGGAAAGTATGAAAAGGCGAAAAGATATGTATGGTTTACATAATGATATATAAACCTTATTGGTTGACTTCTTTCACTCACCTTAATCATTTTCATCCAAGCTGTTGCATTTATCAGTAACTTTTTCTTTCATTTTTGAGTGATTTCCATTGTATGAATGTGCTATGGTTTGTTTATTCATTCACTCATTGAGGGACATTTGGTTTGTTTCTAGTTTTTGATGCTTGTATCATTCATTTACATGTTTTTAGACAAGTGTTAAGTTTTTGTTGGGTAAATACCCAGGAGTGGGTTTACTGAATCATATGGTACGTGTATATTTAACTTGGGTTTTCAAAAAAGTCAAACCATTTGCTGGAGTACTTGTACCATTTTACCTTCCTACCAGGAGTAAACAAGAGTTCACTCTTTACAAGAGTAAAGAGTTCCAGTTGCTTTGCATCCTCATCAGCATTGGGCACTGTCACTATTTTTTTATTTTGGCCATCTAATTATGTATAGGGGTATCTCATTATGGTTTAATGTGCATTTCTCAAAATGTTAATGATGTTGAATTCCTTTTCATGTTCTTATTTGTGATCGTTATATCCTCTGTAGAGAACTGTCTGAATAATTTGTTGATGTTGATTGATTGTTATTTGTTTAGCTTTGAGTGTTCTTTATATTCTGGATAAGTCTTTTATTTAGTAAGTAACTTGCTAGTATTTTCTCCTAAGTGGTAGTTTGCCTTATCATTCTCTTAACAGTATTTTTCACAGAACAAAAAATATTAACTTTGACAAAGTGTTTTCAGATTTCTGGTTTATGGATCATGCTTTTGCTATTGTGTCTAAAAACTTTCTGCCTATCTAACAGTCATAAAGATTTGCTCCTACTTTAAAAAAACTTTTTTATAGTTCTACTTTTAAACTTTAGCTGTATGATCCATGAAGGATGAATGTTTCCATCTAAAAAAAAGAAAATGTTTTTATTAAGGTAAAATACCCAAAACATACAATTTCTGTCTTAATCATTTAAAAATACACAATTTGGTAGCATGAGGTACATCACAGTGTTATCTTCTTTCTGCTTGGTTTCTGTTTATTTTGCTCCTTTCTAGTTTTTCAAGGTTATAGCTTAAATAGCTGAGGATGGGACATTTCTTCTTTTCTAATATTGGTAGTAGATGCTATAAATTTCCCTCTAAGCACTGTGTTAATTTCACCCACAAATTTTGCTGTGTTCTGTTTTCATTTTCATTCAGATCAGAATTCATTCTGATTCTCCTTGAAATTTCTCTTTGGCCTGTGAATTACTTAGAAATGAGTTGTTTAATTTCCATGTGTTTGGATGTTTTCCTACTTTTGCCTGTAACTGTTTCCCAGTTGTATTTTATGATCAGAGGACATACTTTGTCGAACTTCAGTCATTTTACATTTGTTAGGATTCGTACTTTGACCTAGGATATGATCTATTTTCATGAATGTTCCGCATACACTTGAAAAAAGTATATACTGTGCTGTCGTTGGGTGGAGTGCTGTGTGTTTCAGTTAGACATTGCTTTTCAGTACTTCTTCATCAGTGCTGACACTATGCCAATATAATGTTTGATACTAAGGTAGGAGAGTTGAAGTCTTCAAATATAATTGTAGATTTATGTTTTTCCTTTCAGTTCTGTGAGGTTTTCATTTCTATCTTTTTTAAAGCATGTGCACATTTAGAATTTTTGGGGTTTTTTGGTGAATTGACTTTTTTTATCAAAATATAATCTTTTTGTTCCTTGTATTAGGCTTTTGTTTTTGTTTTTTTGTGTAACAAATTAGTATAATTTAGTGGCTTTTAACAAAGCAAAATTGAACACAATGCTCATCTGCTTAGAGTTTCTCAATGGTTGTCTAGGGTAAATTACACCTGGGTAGCTTTCCACAAGGCTTCTATCCTTTGTCTTTCTTATCTTGATTCTCCTGTTCCCTTTTTCATCTCTTACACTTCAGCATTACCAGGCTTTGCAGTTCCCTGGTGGCACTGTTTCTAGTTTTTGCTGAGATTCCATCTCGCTTATCTTCGTGGAGAGAGCTCATGGTTCCTTTCTTTTGCCTTGTTGATTTGTGGGCTGTGGCTGAGGATGTGGTGGAGATTTCAGCACAAGAGTAAACATGCTTTTACTGCCACTCTATTGGTTTCCTGCTTAGGAAGGGATGGTGATTAACTGTAGAAACAGTTACTGTTAATTTGTGCAACATCTTAGTTTACATAAAGTTTTCTGATTCTGTGACCTTTGTGTATCTTCATAGAGTAGACACTCCATTATTGCTGTGAGAAAACTGTTGATCCTGTGCTGCAGGTCTGTACTGCACATTTATGTTGCACAGGCTGAAACAGGGAAACATGGTCTCTCCACAAGTTCATCAGCTCTGATGAATGAGCTGGGGAGTCTTGAGAGGCATGTGGCAGACATCTCAGGGAGACCTTTGCAAGCTGCTCTGAAAACAGTCAGGAACCTGGGACCCAACTCTCACATGAGGTGCAGTCAGTCAACCCTGCATCTCATGGAAGAAACCCTCCTTAGCCCAGCAGTCTTGATGCTGGAAAGAGCTGCTTAATGTAAATCTCCACATTTTGTAGTAAAGAGAGGAAAAAAAGCTTGTTTGGGATTTTACCTTGAAAAATGCAATTTAAAAAATTACTTTGCCTTATGTTTATCAGAATTTTGTATATATTTGCAAGTCTATATTCTGAAAGTAACTTGAGAAGGATTATAATTTTTCAGATAGAATTTTATAATGAGTAATATATGTTTTTTTTATCAAATCCAAGTTACAACTATAAGGCATAGTGTTATATATGATTAAAAGAGAAAAAGTTGCTGATTTAACTTGATACAGTGGTTTTTATCAGTTAACCTTTTTGTATTATACTTGTTGAAATAATTCTTGGATTTTTTTTTATTATACTTGAGCATTTGTAAAAGAGGAAAATGAATAAAATAAATTGGTAAAGGTACTCATTCCTAAATCTACTTTACATTCATAATTTGTTTTTCCAGTCATTCCTTTTTAAAATTGGGTCATTGCTGTTCACATTTTCCCAAATATTAAACTCTGTACCACCACGTGCACTGAGATTTCAGCATTTCTTAAGAGGACCCAAATTTTGTTTCTGGTATTTTCTTTCAAGAGTCAGCAAGTTTTGGTGCTGGTGGTTTTTTGCTGTCATCAGAGGGAATCAGTGGAAGGTCTTCAGTAACTACTAGGCTCCTGTTTTCTCTTGGACAAGCCACTAAGTGAATTTTTTACTAGAAACTGAGGAACTAAGGTTGCCCAGTTATAACAGTAAGGAAGAAGAAAACTAATAAAGTTCATAGGTTTACACCTATGTTATAACTGCTCCCTGGCCCACAGTTTATAAGATTATAACATTATGAAGAATGCCATTGATTATAAGATGCACCCCATTTCAGAGATGTTAAACTGTGAAAATTTTTCATGTTAGGATTGATGAAAGATGGTGTATCCTTCACTTCAAAATTTCTGTATGGTTTACTTTTATAACTGTATTATCAAAGAAGGCAATTTTTTTACAAAAATGGTTAAGATTTTAGCAGTTCTCCAAAGATCATTTCTGAATTTTTTAATTCCAGTAATATTTTGAATGACCAACATCATAATTCCTTGCAGTTTTTAAAAATTCACATAACTTATTCAACCGTTGAGTATTTGTAGATGGTTTTTCATGTAATTTGAGCTATTTTCCAGCATAGTCATCATTATTTTCATGAAATCCTTTCATCTTTGGCAAGTTTTATAATTTCCTTTGTCAGTTTGTATTAGGTGTGCATTATATTGTCAGATATGAATGGGAAAGACTAGAGAACTCTTAAGAAAACTAGTGATACCAAGGGAACATTTCATGAAAAGATGGCCACAATAAAGGACAGAAATGGTATGGACCTAACAGAAGCAGAAGATATTAAGAAGAGGTGACACAAATACACAGAAGAGCTATATGAAAAATATCTTCATGACCCAGATAATCACAATGGTGTGATCACTCACCTAGTATCTTCACGACCCAGATAATCATGACACTCTGTACCACCACGTGCACTGAGATTTCAGCATTTCTTAAGAGGACCCAAATTTTGTTTCTGGTATTTTCTTTCAAGAGTCAGCAAGTTTTGGTGCTGGTGGTTTTTTGCTGTCATCAGAGGGAATCAGTGGAAGGTCTTCAGTAACTACTAGGCTCCTGTTTTCTCTTGGACAAGCCACTAAGTGAATTTTTTACTAGAAACTGAGGAACTAAGGTTGCCCAGTTATAACAGTAAGGAAGAAGAAAACTAATAAAGTTCATAGGTTTACACCTATGTTATAACTGCTCCCTGGCCCACAGTTTATAAGATTATAACATTATGAAGAATGCCATTATTATAAGATGCACCCCATTTCAGAGATGTTAAACTGTGAAAATTTTTCATGTTAGGATTGATGAAAGATGGTGTATCCTTCACTTCAAAATTTCTGTATGGTTTACTTTTATAACTGTATTATCAAAGAAGGCAATTTTTTTACAAAAATGGTTAAGATTTTAGCAGTTCTCCAAAGATCATTTCTGAATTTTTTAATTCCAGTAATATTTTGAATGACCAACATCATAATTCCTTGCAGTTTTTAAAAATTCACATAACTTATTCAACCGTTGAGTATTTGTAGATGGTTTTTCATGTAATTTGAGCTATTTTCCAGCATAGTCATCATTATTTTCATGAAATCCTTTCATCTTTGGCAAGTTTTATAATTTCCTTTGTCAGTTTGTATTAGGTGTGCATTATATTGTCAGATATGAATGGGAAAGACTAGAGAACTCTTAAGAAAACTAGTGATACCAAGGGAACATTTCATGAAAAGATGGCCACAATAAAGGACAGAAATGGTATGGACCTAACAGAAGCAGAAGATATTAAGAAGAGGTGACACAAATACACAGAAGAGCTATATGAAAAATATCTTCATGACCCAGATAATCACAATGGTGTGATCACTCACCTAGTATCTTCACGACCCAGATAATCATGACAGTGTGATCACTCACCTAGAGCCAGGCATCCTGGAATGCAAAGTCAAGTGGGCCTTAGGAAGCATCACTATGAACAAAGCTACTGGAGGTGATGGAATTCCAGTTGACCTGTTTTAAATGCTGAAAGATGATGCTGTGAAAGTGCTGCACTCAATATGCCAGCAAATGTGGAAAACTCAGCAGTGGCCACAGGACTGGAAAAGGTCAGTTTTCATTCCAATCCCAAAGAAAGGCAATGCCAAAGAATGCTCAAACTACCACAGAGTTGCCCTCATCTCACACATTAGTAAAGTAATGCTCAAAATTCTCCAAGCCAGGCTTCAGTAGTACATGAACCATGAACTTCTAGATGTTCAAGCTGGATTTAGAAAAGCAGAGGAACCAGAGATCAAATTGCCAACATCTGATGGATCATTGAAAAAGCAAGAGAGTTCCAGAAAAACATCTATTTCTGCTTTCTTGACTATGCCAAAGCCTTTGACTGTGTGGATCACAATAAACTGAAAAATTCTGAAAGAGATGGGAATACCAGACCACCTGACCTGCCTCTTGATAAACTTATATACAAGTCAGAAAGCAACAGTTAGAATTGGACATGGAACAACAGACTGGTTCCAAATCAGGAAAGAAGTACGTCAAGACTGTATATTGTCACCCTGCTTATTTAACTTATATGCAGAGTACATCATGAGAAATGCTGGGCTGGATGAAGCACAAGCTGGAATCAAGATTGCTGGGAGAAATATCAATAACCTCAGATAATGCAAATGACACCACCTTTATGGCAGAAAGCGAAGAAGAACTAAAGAGCCTCTTGATGCAAGTGAAAGAGGAGAGTGAAAAAGTTGGCTTTAAACTCCACATTTAGAAAACTAAGATCATGGCATCTGGTCCCATCACTTCATGGCAAATAGATGGGCAAAAAATGGAAACAGTGACAGACTTTATTGTCCTGAGCTCCAAAATCACTACTGATGGTGACTGAGTGAACTTACTGACTGACTGGCTGATATTGTCAGATGTTTACAATGTTGAACAATCAAGGAGAGACTGATCAACAGAGACCTCGATGTGATGAATGAGGAGAAACATATTATTTGGGGACTACATTCATAGTGGTCATTACTGCTTATTTTGGGGCTCTGACAGCATTCAGCATTCTAACTGCTGAGACTTTTACGTAACAGCTATACCTACAGAACAGTACAGTGATGGTTATTTACTCTTCAAGAAAAGTATATTAATACCACTGATTTAAGGAAGCACATAAATATATTTCCATTAATAAATTAATGTTCATGATGTATTTGTACAGTTTGAAAATGTATACACATTTACACTGTGGTTTATTCTTATAGCCAGTTGTAAAATGCCCATTTTGCTGACAAACAGAACAGTTGTAAAGAGGTTGTGACAGATACACATCTGAAACCTAATATGTGTTTTCTCATACTAAAATCAATCAATCCTACACAGTGAAGTTTTAAGTCTTAAAGATTAACCCTCTGAAGTTGTAAAACCGCTGTAGTTAAATTATTTGATCAGTACATTTTGTTAACTGCTTTATATTGGAATAATCATAATGAATTACAACATTGTTTCTGTGGCAAAATGAAATCAAAATTTCTGCCCTGTGACCAAGCATTTGGAACATAAATAATTTTTTAGGTTGAATTGTGATTTAAAGTAACCAGGTATTTCGGAGTAATTCCATGTGTTTGTATGCGAATTCAAAATTTTCCCTTTTCACGTAATTTTAATAGAAAAAATGCAGGTTAAGGAAACTCTTAACAAGTAGGACCTCAGGCCAAGTGGTTTGTCTTTCTCTGAACAGTATTCATAAAAATTAACTAAAGTTACTTAGAATCTAATCCTGACAGGAATTTTCTGGAGTGGGGATTTTGATTCCCAGGTCACAGGTTTTGAAACTGACTCAGAGTCATGAGTAGTTTGCACAAGATCACTTGATATGTCTGGAGGCAGTGGGCAAACCCAGTATGTCTGACTTTCAAGATCATTCTTCCCAGTATTTTGCTTTGCTGTTTGTTCCTTTTTAAATCCCATGTTAGTGTTTGCTTTACTTTTAGGTAAAACTTGTGAACTCGATGATTTTGTAGTGCAGGGATAGCAAACATTTCCTGTAAAAGGGCAGATGGTAAGTAGTCTAGGCTTTGCAGCCCACATGCTGTCCTGAGTAACTGCTCAGCTCTGCGTGGCAGAGAAAACTTGAGCGAATGGTGGAGCTGTGCTGGTGAAACCTTCAGGCAGCTGACAGGATGCCACCTGAGGATTGTAGTTTGCTCATTCTTGTTGTGGAGTATCCTAACAGCAAATTAGTTCTTCATCACTAAGTTGTTTATTTTGAGAAGATATTTTTTTCAGCTCTTAAAAAAATCCTTCATTGTCCTCAAGTACATTTTTGGTACATAGAAAAGACTATATTTAATATGTGTATAAATTATAAAGCAAAATAATAGACCCAGGAGGCAGAACACTAAGTCCAGTCTGTGTACTGTTCCAGAATCTAGGGGTTGGCAGGTGTTTTTCTGTAAATATCTTAGTCTTTTCAAACCATAATACCTCCGTCATAACTACCAGCTCTGCATTGTCACATAGTAGTAACCATAGACACTATGTGAATGAATGAGCCTGGCTGAGCTCCAGTATAATTTTACTTAGGAACTGAAATTTGGATTTCATATCATTTTCATTTGGTCATGAAATATTTTTTTTTGACCATTTTAAAATGTGCAAAACCATTCTTAGTGTATAAAACATAAAAACATAGGTGGCGAGCTGGATTTGACCTGTAAGCCGTAGTTTGACAACCTCTGTTCCAGAGTTTGTCTCTGGGATTGCTGTAAAGACTAAAACATAGTCTTATGGTAATTCTGGAACCTTGGTGCACAGTTGAACCTTGAACAATGTGGGGATGAGGGCACTGACTCTCCTTGCAGCTGAAAACCTGCAGGTAACTTAAACCTATGCTCTGTATACATGATTCCTCCAAATCAGGTCTGCAGTTCAACATCCATGCATGAACTCAACAACCGCAGGTTGTGTGGGACTGTAGTGTGTTTACTGTTGAAAAACATCTTTGTATCAGTGGACCCACTCACAGTTCACATCCACAGTGGTTAAGGATCAACTGTACTAGTCTATTTTTTTTATATATTTTTTAAAAATTTTATGTACATATTTAACATTTATATATTTGTTGAATAAATACAAATTTAAAGGCATAACTTAAATATATTCATGGTTCTAGAGATTTTTAAATTTTTTATACTCATATATTAAAGTACATATATATAATCACATATGATATAAAACTGAAGAAGGAAATGGCAGCCCACTCCAATGTTCTTGTCTGGAGAATCCCAGGGACGAGGAAGCCTGGTGGGCTGCCGTCTATGGGATTGCACAGAGTCGGACATGCTGAAGCAACTTAGCAGTAGCAGTACTAGACTTACCATGGAGTATATTGTAGTATCCTCACTACTAAAACATAACTTCTCCACTCTTCTAGGACTCATTTTTTTTGCTCTTCCCTCTAAATACAGTAACACTCTGGAAATCACCTCTCCTATATTTCATGAACTGAGTGTTGGACATGCCTGCAGTCCAGATCCACCATGAAAGTGAAAGTGAAGTCACTCAGTCATGTCCGACTCTTTGCGACCACATTTACTATAGCCTACCAGGCTCCTCCGTCCATGGAATTTTCCAGGCAAGAATACTGGAGTGGGTTGCCATTTCCTTCTCCAAGAGATCTTCGTGACCCAAGGATTGAACCTGGGTCTCCTGCATTGTAGGCAGACGCTTTACTATCTGAGCCACCAGGGAAGTCCCAGATCCACCATAGACGTAGATAAAAAACAAAACTAAACGAGAAAAGAAGGCTGAGTGCCAAAGAATTGATGCTTTCAAACTGTCGTGTTGGAGAAGACTCTTGAGAGTCCCTTGGACTGCAGGGAGATCCAACCAGTCCATCCTAAAGGAAATCAACTCTGAATATTCATTGGAAAGGCTGATGCTGAAGCTCCAGTCCTTTGGCCACCTGATGCAAAGAGCTGACTCATTGGAGAAGACCCTGATGCTGGGAAGTATTGAAGGCAGAAGGAGAAGGGGACGCCAGAGAACAAGATGGTTGAATGGCACCACCAACTCAATGGCCATGAGTTTGAGCTAACTCCAGGAGATGATGACAGACAGGAAAGCCTGACATGCTTAGTCCATGGGGTCACAAAGAGTTGGGCACGACTGAGTGAACAACAACAACAAAAAACAAGAAAATCCTCTCACTCGCCAACGTACTGGGAAAGAGGAATCCCACTGTCTGCCCCAGGGGGTCCTGGTGGGTGGGTTAAACTGTGGGCAGCAGTGAGGCCCCAGGCTGTCCCAGCCCCATTCCACAACTAGAGCATGAGCAGATGACTTGGAGGACAGTTTGACCCACCGTGGCAGCAAAGCCCTGGACTATCCCAGTCCGCTTAACAGCTAGTACATGAGCAGGTGATCCATCTATCCATAGCAGTTTACACAAAGCTCTGTGTCCGCATGGTCTGCCTAATGACAAGGAGACCAAGCCCAGGGGCAACTCCCCCGGCCTCCCATCAGGATATCTTCAGCAGGTGACCTGGGAAGCAGCTTTGTCTTCACAGAATAACACCAGGAGGGCCTGAGCAGGAGCTGCCTCAGCACCAGAATAATGAAGCAAACCAGAGTAACGTTACAAAAGTTCAGAATACCAGACTTTTATTGAAGTAAAGCCCACAAAAGTAGGCCAGAACCTGAAGTTTAGTAAATTGAATCCAACCACAAGCAAGTGGGATTTAGTCTGGAAACCCAAGTCTGTTTTGTTGATAGAAAGTCAATGTGATCCACCCTGTCAACAGGCTAAAGAAAAATCATGTGAGAAAATGGAGAAAATCTTTTGACAGAGATCAACATACATAATATAAACTGTCAGTAACTGAAAATCAGTGGGATTATCCTCAACCTCATAATACACATCTATAAACAAACTCACACCTAATTTAATACGTAAAGGCAGAGGACTGAATGCTCTCCCACTACAGTCTGGAAAAAGACAAGGAAGTTAACTCGCACCGCTTTTAATCATCATACTGCTGGCAGTTTTGGTTAGTGCAGTAAGGAATGAAAAAGAGGGTAAAGGCATACAAATTTGAAAAGAAGGAATGAAACTATTGCTGTTTCCAGTTGACATGAGTATCTGCATAGACTATCTCAAGGGCTCTGTACCAAAGCACTCCTAAAATGAACTTATTATAGTTACATGATATAAGATCATTTCACAAAACTCAACTGATTTCTGTACATTCACAATGAAGAAATGGAAACTGATGTTTAAAAAACAGCAATATACCATTTACAGTTGCCCCCAAAAAAGTGGGGGGAAAAAGTATAATAATAAACATGTAAGATTTGTGCAATGAAAATGATAATATCTTGATGAAATGTTAAATATTTAGAGACACATGCTGTGGTCATTAATTGGAAGACTCAGTGTGTAATAAAAAATGGCAAGTCGTCTTAAATTTGCAATTCTTAGTAAAATCTCAAACATTTTAAAATAGATTTAGACAAGCGTATTTTGAAATTTATAAATCAGGTTGAAAAAGTAATTGCAGGTATGGACTGTGAATTTTAAATCATTATGACTAGGCTCAAACACATCTTTATTAATCAAAGTAGGAACAATTACAGTCAACACATTTTTGCAAATAAGAAATAATTTTGCTTATTCCTATAGGGTAAAAATCTGTGCTTTGGGATTCAACGAACTCTTGGAAAGCATTTTCTGCCTTTTGCTGATTATGGAAGCATTTTCTCTGCAAAAAGTTGTTGAAACACTTGAAAAGTAGTAGTTGGTTAGCAAGGAGTCAGGTGAATATATATGGTGGATGAGGTAAAGCTGTGTAGCCCAATTCAGTCAATTTTTGAAGCATTGATTGTGCAATGTGCAGTTGTGCATTGTTGTGGGGAAGAATTGGGCTCATTCTGTTGACCAATGTCGGCTTCAGGCATTGCAGTTTTTGGTGCATCTTATCAATTTGCTGAGCATACTTCTCAGATGTAATGGTTTCACTGGGATTCAGAAAGCTATAGTGGATCAGACAGGAACCAGACAACCAAACAGTGACCATGACCTTTTTTTGGTGCAAGTTTGGCTTTGAGAAGTGCTTTGGAGCTGCTGCTTGATCCAACCACTGAGCTGCTCATCGCTGGCTGTCATGTAAAACCCACTTTTTGTCACATATCACAATCCAGTCAAGAAATTTCTCATTGTTGTTAAACAAAAGTATGAACCTTGACTTTAGCCTCACACTGTATAAAATAGAACAGTTAATGCACTCTAATGTAGAAGAGAAAGTTATAAAACTTACAGGAAAAGAAGTAAATTTAAGACCTAAGACTAGACAAAGAGTTCTTAGACTTGACACCAAAAGCACAGTCCATAAAAGAAAAACTTGATAAATTGACGTCATCAGAATTTAAAACTTTTGCTCTTCAAAAGACCCTGTTAAGAGGAAGAAAATACAGGTTATATATTGGAGGAAAATATTTGTAACCTTATGTTTAACAAAGGATTTGTATCTAGAACATATAAAAACTCAACATTAACTGTACAAAGTTATATAAAACTTTGTATATGTTTGGCACAGTGGTAGAGAATCTGTGTACCTATGGGCAAAAGACACTCTAAACCTTTCATTGAAGAGGATATGCAGATGGAAGATAAACACATGCAAAGATGTTCAGCATTATTGGTATTTGGGAAATGCAGATTAATTAAAACCACAATAATGTATCATTGCCTACCCAATTGTGACAAAACCAAATGCTGGTGAGGATGTGAAAAAAGGGAGTCATCAAACATTGCTGGTAGGGATGTTCAATGATACAGCCTCTTTGCAGAACTGTTTGTCCGTTTTAAAACTGCAAATGGATCTGTAATACCAAAAGCAGGCAATTCTACTTATCCCAGAGAAAACTTATTTTCACAAAGAAACATTTTGTCGTTGAGTCACTAAGTCATGTCTGATTCTCTGCGACCCTTTGGACTATAGCCCACCAGGCTTTTCTGTCCATGGCATTTGCCATGCAAGAATACTTGAGTGGGTTGCCATTTCCTTCTCCAGGGGATCTTCCCAACCCAGGGATTGAACCTACTTCTCCTGCATTGGTAGGCAGATTCTTTACCACTGTGCCACCAGGAAAGCCCAAGAAACTTTTAACATGAGTGTTATTAGCAACTTTACTCTTCATAGTCAAAAATGTGAAATCCAAGGGTCCTTCAGCGGGTAAATGAGTGAATAAAGCATAGCATTTCCATACCATAGTCTACTACTCGACACTCAGAACAAACCATTGAGTCTTGTGTCCAGTGCCTTGAATGGACTGCAGGGGAGTAAAACCAAGTGAAAACCATCAACTGGAGGAGGATACATACTGTGTGTATATATACAGAAGTTGTTGAAATATAACTGTAGAGATGGAGATAGATCAACAGTTGACAGGCAGGGATAGAGTAGAAAATGTGGCTGTGAAGTGATACAGTAATGGTACAGTTAAGTATCTTGGTTTGATGGTGGTCTAACAAAGCTGTGTGTGTAATAAGATGGTCTGTTGCAGATATAAAAATGTACATGTGTAAGCAGTGAAATCCTGTGGTTCATGCAGGGCCAGCTTCCTAGTTTGGATAGTGCACCGCAGTAATACAAGATGATACAGTTCGGAGAGACTGGATGAAGGGTACATGGGACGTCCCTGTACACTCCTTTTCTTCTTTCTGTTGTTAGCTGTAATATTTCAAACAAAAATGTTTGAATTCCTACATAGGCACATAAGGAAATGTGGAGGAAAATACTGTTACACTTTTAAGTTTCTCAGATGGTAGAATTATAAATGTCTTGTCTTTATTTTATATGTTTCCTATGGTGAACTTATATGATTTTTATGAGAGAAAAAGATACTGATATAAATAGATACAATCAAAACCAATTTCTAGTGGAAATAGTAATTGCACAATTTGCTCAGAAGGGTACATTTGCACTGTGAACTTGAAGGCCATTGGTAGCCTTGGAAAATTTTCAGAGCCATAGTGGGATCAGAACCCAAAGTGCAGCAGATTAAAACATAAATGGGAAGCAGAAAAATGTAGGTGACAAATACCAAAAGTATACTTTCAGCAAGCTGATAGAGGCGAGATGGGCAGAGGGAAGAGCGCTTTGATTAGTAAGCTGGGAGGCTCTTGCAGCAACCCTGCTGCTGCAGGAAGAGAGCGGGGTCCTTGTGAGTCATTTTGGCAAGGAGCTTGTTGTGCCCTGGGGTTAATGAGATCACGAGTCCCTGTGTGGCTGGGCGGGTCACTTGCAGTCTTGATATGCGGCGCCTGCACGTTCCCTGTCGTGTGTGTGTTAGTATGTAAGCAAACATGTAGACATGAAGAGCCTTTGTAGAGAGAGATTTTGATTTGGAGTTTAGCTGACCTCCAAAGCAGTTTTAAAACTCTGTTGATTTAGTGGCTAATAAAAGTGTAGCTGGTCTCTATTAATATTGACTAAGTTTGGGGTTTAATTGCTTTTTTCTGTTCCCTGAATGCGTTGCTTAAATTGATCAAGGAAAATGCCCAGGGTCTGTTCTCAGTTTATCAGCTAATCACCTGGATGTGATCAGTACTTGCCAGCAGAAATAGTGGCCCCAGGCTATTCCTAGGTAAAATGCTGCTGTAGCTTTAGTCATTCTTTAAACTTAGTACATTACGTGATGCACAGGGCATCCTGCACAACCTGGCAGCTCTCTATGGAGGCAGGCCCAGCTCTTCACGAGGAGGGAAGCCGAGAAACAAAGAGGAAGAGGTACGCCTCCCGCATGCTCGCTGCCTGGCACCGTCACTTTGAGTTGATTGCCTTCCTTTCCTGCATGGTTTACATTCTTCACAGTGATTGGAGGATTTGTAGCTCTGTAGGGACCTGTTAATATATCTTGGCTGACATACTATGTTATGATTTGCTCCATAACTGCTTTTCCGTATTGATTTCAATTTCTTTCAATAAAATTAAAAATTTGTCACTGTAATGTATTTCTTTTCATAAATAAATTGATCTAAATTAAACACTTGAAAGCTAATATTACATTTCCATTAACCAGATCTCAAAATTTTATTTATTATATTCCCATTAACACTTTTCTTTAAATTAAAAACATTTTAGCAATAAAAATATTGGTAGCTTTTTTTTTAATTGAAATGTTGCCTTTTTTTCTCTTTGTAGGTTTATTTGGCAAGACTAAGACAAATAAGATTGCAGAATTTCAATGAACGCCAACAGATTAGAGCCAAGCTTCGTGGTGAAAAGGCAGGTTGAAAATCTATTTTTCAAAAAGTACTTGAATGACATTATAATATATTGAAATTAAAAATGCTGTGCCACTAACACAAGATAAAATCTTAAGAAGACAATGAAAGTCAAAGACCAGAAAAACTATGTGGGAATACAGAAAATCGTATTTATATGACTTAGAATTGATAAGACCTGTTGTTCCGGGGAGTTCTGAGAGGAAACTGTGAGTAGTAGCCATGGACATATAAAAGGGGACATTTTATATCATTCTCTTCTTATCTGTTTTTCCCAGTGTCCATAGGAGTTGATGATTCTGGAGAGTTCAGTTGTAGCTCTGAATAAGTTACCATTTTTCATTTTTAGATGTTTATTTATTCATATACACTCTGCAGTGAATTTGAGATTCTGTCCTAAGTGCTGCTGTGCTCACTACTTATTTTGTAGAAGGAAACTGACAGCTCTGAAGATCAAGAAGGAAGTGAGGAGGCCGATGTGAGGCGTAAAAAAGTGGAAGCCCTGAAGGTATGTACTGGAGGTGATAAGGGTTTTCTTAGAGAAAAGGGAACCCGAGATAGAAAATTGTGTTCTTAAGTCTTTCATCGTTAAATCACCTTATTCTTTTGCCTTAACTTTTCTTTGTCCTCACTTTGTTTCTGAAAAGTAGCATTTCTCACTCTCTTTATATCTTATTTATGGAGAATAATTTGATGAAAGCATGGCATAAATACATGGAACTATCACACAAGTAATCTTAAAAAGAGAAAATGGTATCCCTAAAGATGAAAAACATAGTGTCCATTTCTATGAAGACAAGTTTGTGCATAATAGTCATGTTTTAAAACTTTTCCATTTTTATTTCCTTTTGAATGTACATTCATTTATTTTCATTCCAGAGATACTTATTGAGCAGCTGCTGTGTTTTGACACCTGCTTAAGGTGCCGGGTTTGCAGCATATGTTTGTATTCTGGAGGGGCACCCCCCCCGCCCCGCAACACACACACACACACTCGCAGCCACACTCTCACACATAGACATGCATTCACATATATTGTTATTGTTGTTTAGTCACCCAGTTGTGTCTGACTCTTTGTGACCGCATGGACTGTAGCCCCCCAGGCTCCTCTTTCCGTGGGATTCTCCAGGCAAGAATACTGGAGTGGGTTGCCGTTTCCTTCTCCAGGGGAATCTTCCTGGCCCAGGGATCAAACCCAACTCTCCTGCATTACGATGGTTTCTTTATAACTGAGCCACCTAGGAAGCCTGTACACATATACACTTACACACAACTCTAACCACAAAAGATTAATGTGTATTTGTATGTAAGCATATATGGAAATACTTTTTACACCAGGAAGGAAGGTAAACCCCGTGCCTTTCTTTCTGGTGTTAATTTTGTGGATTGTCCTCCTTTCCAGGCCCAGGCAAGTGCCCGTGCAGCCGTCCTGAAGGAGCAGCTCGAGCGCAAGCGGAAGGAGGCTTATGAGAGAGAGAAGAAGGTGTGGGAGGAGCATGTAAGCCAAGGCCCCTGTGAGGACCCTGCCTTTGCCGCCCTCCCAGCTCTCAAGGGAGCTGTGCCAGCCACAACCCTGTGATTCTGTGTTTTTATTCTCATTCATTTCCCTGCGTCTCTGTCTCTTTGATCATTTAAGGATAACGATCTATGTGGAAGTTATTTTGGTGTTTGATGTGAAGTGAGATAAAATAGCATTTGTATTTATCTATACTTCCAAGAGTAGTTGACAATTTCATATGTTTATAAATCTAGCCTCAGTATTTGGTGAAATTTTGAGTTTTGTCATTAGGTGTCACTGTTGATTAATTTTTCAGCAACTAGTGTAATTGGCAGATAAAATAGAAACAGTTTTACAGTGATAATTTAAAACCTTTTGTGAAGATATAAGCAATATAGAAAAGTCTTGACTGTATTAACCTGGTGATAAAATAGCTAGCAGAAAAAGCTTCCAAAGCAGTTTGTTTTCTAACCCTCACTTATGAAACTTTCAGATCAGCGTTTTATTCCTTTGGCACATTAAAAAAAAAAAACAAAAAAACTTTGATTGAATTTTTACAAAGCTTGTTAGAATGAAGTAGATATTCTAAACTTAGCCAGGTAATCAATTTGCAACAAATTGGGTTATATCTGTTTTGAAGTTTTATGTTTTTTTCTTCTATGAAACTTTGTTTTTCTTCTTAACTTAGTTAATTTTCATGGTTTTTTTTTTATGTCAATCATCTTTCTGAATTAGGACTCTCAATCTAATGTTTTCTCCTTTCACAAATTAAAAAATACATGATGGTCTTTTATCTTACAGTCTGGTTAATGTTGAATAGCATTAACATTTCTGTCTAAAAATAATATATCCATGATGTTTACACAGAAGGCCCAAGTTCTCCTGTATTAATAAATGTATTGCTTGGCTTGTAATGGTGTTGCCACATCTCAGTTCATTTCAGTTCAGTCGCTCAGTCATGTCCGACTCTGTGACCCCATGAATCACAGCACGCCAAGCCTCCCTGTCCATCACCAACTCCCAGGGTTCACTCAGACTCAACATCCATCGAGTCAGTGATGCCATCCAGCCATCTCATCCTCTGTCGTCCCCTTCTCCTCTTGCCCCCAATCCCTCCCAGCATCAGAGTCTTTTCCAATGAGTCAACTCTTCGCATGAGGTAGCCAAAGTACTGGAGTTTCAGCTTTAGCATCATTCCTTCCAAAGAAATCCCATCTCAATAGTTACTCTGAATTACCCTTAATTTTTTGATAACTGAATTAGTTTTGTTTTAAAATATTTATGAGAGTTAGGAGGATGTTCTGTTTGTTTTTGTTCTTTGGTTTAGGTTTCATTTGCCTTTCTTGTTTGTTATCTCAGGTTCTTTATGTCTGTTTAGTTGACCCAGGGAAAGATAAGTGGATGTTTGATCATAAAGTGTAAGCATTTCCTGGAGACTGCCTGGGATCCTTCTTATTAAATGCCAGTGACTTTCCTAGACCATGGATCAGATATCTTCAGAGACTCTGTCTGTACTAGCCATGATTTGACATTGTTTACAGAGTCTCCATGGCAAGATAAAAGCAAAAACATGTGAAAATAACAAATGGTATTAGCCATATGTGGCAGCCATATAGATTTTAATATAATATGGAGTAGATTTTTAATAATAATGTGTGAAACATTTTCTTCATTAAAATACCTTCTGTTGATTAAAAGAAAAGATTTTTATTTTCCAAGATGAGTAGTGTGAAAAGAATGTAACAGCTCTCCCTCCGTATCTTGATCCTGCTGGACTGAATTTGGTGGTCTTTGTTCTCATGCCCTGTTTAACTCATAACATTTATCAATAAGTATTTTTATCTATTACTTAAGGTTTCTCTTAAAGTCGAAGTTAATATAGATTGTGCCTTTGGTGTTGTATCTAAAAGTCATTGCCAAACCCAAGATCATCTGGATTTTCTCCTGTGTTATCTTCTAGGGGTTTTCATAGTTTTGGATTTTACATTTAAGTCTGTAATCAGTTGTGAGTGAGTACTTGTCGGGGTGTCAGGTTGGTTGTGTGTTTGCCTGTGGGTGTCCAGTAGTTCTAGCATCATTTGTTGATAAGCAGTCTGTGCTTTATCCAGTGAATTGCCTTTGCTCCTTTGTTAAATGCAGTTGACTGTTTTTGTGTGGGTCTGTCTCTGGGCTCTCTGGTCTGTTCTGTTGATCTGTTTTCATTATTATTACACTGCCTTGATTACCTCAGCTTTCAGTAAGTCTTGAAGTCAGGTAGTGTCATTCCTCCAACTTAGTTCTTCTCCTTTAGTTTTATGTTGGCTAGTCTCCATCTCCTTTTGAACAAAATAGTTGTTGGTATAATATGAAAGACCAGAGAACTAAATGCTAGAATTGGATTACTATCTTATGCTTAGAACATGGCTCAATAAATACTAGTTTGAAATATTGATATTGATACTTTCTCATCAGAAATTCTTGTTTACTTGTTTCAAGAAGATCTATATAGAAGTTAGGAGTGACTTGCTGCCGTGTTCCTATGAGGAGACTGAGAAATGCCATTTCCTTATACTTACTGAAAGTTCAGAACATGATTTCACATTGTTTACAGAGTTTCCATGGCAAGATAAAAGCAAAAACATGTGAAAATAACAAATGGTATTTTCAGTGAAGTAAATCTTATTACCTGTACTTTTCACGTCTTCCTTTCTTATTTATGTTGACATTTTATAATCAGGGCTCTCATGATGGGTGACTGATGTTCACATGTTAAGATTGTGCCAAACTTTAGAATTTGCAAACCATCTCTTTTTGAAATATAAGATTAGTAAGTAAGCTTTTTTTGTTTTTGCCAGATTTTGTAAGGGGTTGAAATTAGAGCACTAATGTTTAATCTTTTAGAAGGCAATTTGTAAAACATTGTTAATGCAGTGGAAAGGAGTTATTTAGCACCATGGGACACATGGCTGTGTTTACATGTGAAGCCAGAGACGTGTCTGTCTATTCACTGATATTTTCCCAGCACCTAGTACATTGCCTTGCACAACAAAAGTTGAGGAATGAAAAAACTTCTTGCAGTTAGAGTGTATAGGCAGTGATCTTATATATATACCACTTTGTTTCTTCATGCAAATATAAATTTGCCAATGTGCTTACATTCTTATTACAGTTGGTGGCCAAGGGAATAAAGAATTCTGATGTGTCTCCGCCTTCAGGGCAGCAAGAAATGGGGGGTTCTCCATCAAAGCAGCCGATGAGACCTGTTATTTCTGTGACTTCAGCTTTGAAGGAAGTGTGTATGGTAAGCTTTCTATAATTTAGAACTCCTCAAAGTCAAAGAATACTAAAGGGACTAAATTTAATTAAATTACATTAATTCCTAATGTCTGATTAAGGTTTTTCTAGGGAAAAAATTACTTCTTAAGATTTTCATGTATGGTTTACTCTTGAGTATTGGAGCCTCACTGCTCTTAGGTTTCACATATAAGACCACCTGATAGATAAAAATATATTAAAATGATTCCCTAATACTCTAAAAGACTCTTGAACAAGAAAAATATAGAAATGTATGAAAAATAATGTAAAAAAACACTTTTACTCCCTGGCACTCAAAATTAGCAGAAGTTCATTTCTTGGTATAGCAAATGTTAGAGGACTCAGCATAATTGCACTTAATTCATCAGTTATTTCTTTAAGCTTCTGCTTTTGAATCTCTATCATGCCATATGGAGTGTAAAACAAAAAACTGTGGGCAGGTAAAAAAGTTTAAACTTGGCAGTACATATCGAATATCCATCCCGATGAAATGTGAAGCATTCTATCTGAGGTTAAGGGAAAGGGATTCCTGATGTGGGATTCTAGCCTGGAACTCAGCAGGCCGAGGAACAGTCTCCTGAGTCATGTGACACATTAACCTGATTCCTTCCTTTCCTGTTGAAGTCTGTGCCTTTTATTTGTTGAATTTCATTCAGTTTTGGCAGACAGCACTGATATTACTGGCACACCAATTTTCTACAGCCTCTGTGTTTATCTTGAAAATAAGATTATGTAGGAAGTACCAGTCTTGGTTAACTCTCAAGAACTTCCTGTAGGAAAGCACTGTTGCGCAGGCAGCTTCGTCTCCTCTCCTCTCTGGTAACGACTGTTTGCTGCACTCTTCACTCCACCCCTCAGACGCCATGTGCAGGTCCTGCCCGGTCCCAGTCTCACCCCATGTAGCTGCTCACCTCTCTGGTTGTAGCGACAGCATGCTAACTCCTGCCATGTCACTGGGTAAAATACTCTTTGTCTGATTTTCAGGTATAACTCTGAAACTGACCATTATGTAATAAAATCTGAGGTAATCCATGTAACCAAATGCTTTTCCTTTATGGGTTTTTTGGTAAATATCACTTCCTTAAAACTTTGAGAACTGCTTTTCCTTACCCCGAGTCTTCCAGGTACCTTTGATTTCATGGTTTTTGTAACTACTAATTTCTCTTTTTTTATGTATTTCATATATTAGTTGGTCTAATTACTTTGATTATACTAATCAGAAAACAAAATTTATTTTAGCATTAGCACAAAGTACATAGGACTCTTTACTGTTACTCTTTGCTTAAGGAGAAAAGCCAGTTCTCAATTATGTTTAGTAAGTAGTATGGCTTAATAACAATATATGTACCTGAAACATAAAGACAGCTTACAAACAACACACATTCTCTTGAATATTCATCTGTCAAAATGTCCCTAATTCTAATTGAGTATAAAAATTAATTTTTTAAAAATTTCTGTCATAAATTTATCAAAAATCAGGTGCCAAAGAGGAAGAGGATATAGTTAAACAAGAGGAAGAGGATATAGTAAATATCTGATCTAGTAACCCAGAAATGTGACAATAATTGAGAATTGGCCATTCTAGCATATAGCACATCAATTAGATGATAATAAGTAATTATTTCTCATTGCTGATTATGAAAGAAGCTGTGTTAACATTTTACAGGAATAAAAAAGCAAGGAGCATGGAATGCTTAATGAAAAACAAAAAGTAAAAATATAAAAAATTTTAAGGTATGCTTTAAAATAACATTATTTCTTATCTCTGTGTTTAAAGGACCGAAGTCTAAATGATGCCCAGGAAACCTCAGAAGAAACGCAGAAGAGTAACAGTGCTGTTTCAGTAGGTACAATTTTCAAATTTCCTGTCAATCATTCCACTTAATCATATACCTATTAAAATACAACATTTTAACTGTTTCAGAGTAAACGAGAAATACTACGTAGATTAAATCAAAATCTTAAAGTTCAAGAAGATGAAAAGGGAAGGCAGAGTCGTCCTGAAACGGGTACGGTAGCAGTTCATGAAGGTGCCAAAGAGCTGGAAAAAGAAAAGTCAGTTTCATCGGATCGAAAAAAATGGGAGACAGGAGGCCAGCTTGTGCTTCCCGTGGATGAACTGGCCCTGGACGCTTCCTTCTCTGTGACAGAAAGTGCGTATGAGTGCGCTCAGGTGCCGTCTGGTCCGCCTCGGCCCCCGTGTGGCCGTGTGGCTGGACACTGAGGAAGCCCCACGTAGAGGGGCTGAGAGCCTGGAGGGGGTTTTGTAATAAGTGAGACATGGAGAAAACCATTCAGCTTCAACATGGGAGAGCTTTCACCTTTTTTTTTTTTAACACTCTTAAGCTTTCATTTTTTTGACATTTTATTTATTTTTGGTTGCACTGGGTCTTTGTGGCTTTGCTTTCCCTAGCTGCAGCAAGCAGAGGCTGCTCTCTAGGTGTGCAGTGCAGGCTTCTCAGCGCAGTGACTTCTCTTGTGGAGCGCAGACTCCAGGTGCACAGGCTTACAGGCAGTTGCAGTACGTGGGCTCTAGAGTGCAGGCTCAGTGTTGTGGCACACGGGTTTAATTGTTCCGAGACATGTGGAATCTTCCAGGAGACCCGTGTCTCCTGCATTGGCAGGTGGATTCTTATCCACTGTGCCAACAGGGAAGTCCCACAAGAGGATTTTTCCCAACGATCTGTGGTGTGAGAGCAAGAACAAATGGCACGCATGTAACCTGTGTTACTCCAGCCCTTCCTCCCACCTTAGAGTCCCCTGTTACCAGGAGTAATCCTTGGTGAGACTCAGAAGCGTGCACTTGGGCAGCACCTGGGAAGGTCAGGGCGGTATTGAGCAGGCCTGTGGAGAGTCTCATAGGCCATCCCTTTGCTCAGCGAGGGGCCCTTGTCTCATGTTGTCCCGGTCCTGGAGTGCAGCAGGGAACTGACAGACACACATGTTGGTGGGGGTTTGCTTTTTAGGCGGCTGATCTGATCACCGCCTAACTGAGTGCTGTTTTATGTGGGTTTTTTTTGATAGGCCATTTTGGTAGAATTCTTTCTTTTTAATACCTTAAAGCAAAGTTCACCGACTCCACAGCAGGCAGTTATGTATTGAGTCCCACTGTCTCACACACACACACACACACACACACACACACACACAAACACACAGGCTTGTAAGGGCTTCATGGGAAGTCTATGAGTGTGTCAGAAGAATAACTTTGAAAAGCAAACGAGGATGCATCAGAGAAGGAAAACTGAGAGTGTGATGTGAATTTAAAAGGAAGAGAGAGGGCAAGATGAGGGCTAGAAAATCTGCACTGTGTTTGTCAGAGGGGGCCTTGTGACCTTGGTGAAAGCAGCGTTGCTAGAGGTCAGGGGGCAGAAGTAGAATCTGGGGATTAAGGAGTGAGTGAAAGGTGAGGGAGGATCATCTTCTGGAAGCTGAGCTGTGAGGCCAAGAGAGGGATGTGGTGCCCCCTGGTGGAATCTTACAGAAAAGAGCCTGAGAGTCAAAGTACAGCCTGCCATGCTTCTCAGTACCTGAGTGACCTTGGTTGCAGGGAGCATGAAAATCCAGTGTCTTTCCCATTCCTGAGCCAGGCTCCCTGTGGTTTTCATGCCACTTGCTTTGTCCTGTCTGCCTCCTCAGCGCTCACTTCATATCACTGGAGTCTAGCCACTTTATTTCACGGTCCTCCTCCCCTCTTTTCTTCTCAAGTCGTTTGCACGGTGGCCTCCTTGTTTCTTTCCTCACCCTGTTGTTCAGCCTTCCCTCATTTCTGAATTCCTCCGTGTAGCAGAGTTACAACCCTGGTCCTCACCTTCCATCCCTCACCCGTTTCACTCAACTTCCCAGCCCCTCAGCCCCATTCAGATTGCTTTGTCACCTCTTATCAGATACCATGTGGCTATAAGTTATGGGTCTCTTCAGTGTTCTTTGCTCTTTTTAACCATCCTTTTAAAAATCGTTTCTTATGGGTAATCATTTTGCCCAAACAAAACCGAATATTGTCTGATAAAATTGCAGGTATTTACATTCATGGATGGGTACACAAAAATACGTATCATGTATTTGATCACTGTTGAAAGTTTGTATGACTCACATACCCCATAACATTTGAGAGTATATCCTATCTATTACTGCTGGGTACCTATATGCTTCATGGATTAATTATTACCAAATGTTGTGAAGACTTAAACTTCAGTAGGTGATTTTCTCTGTTTTGCTTTGCAAATTTTTATTCAAAAGGTTAACCCCAAATTATTATTGTCAAATAGGAAGTGTCAATTGCTTACTTAGGATAAAGAAGATAAAACAAATTTTCTTAGAGTACTTTTCTCTACTTTTAATCCATATGCACATTTGTCTTAGGATTTTTTTTTCTATTCTCTGCAATTTATAGAAACAAAATATTAACATATTTTATCTATTTTTGTACTATCCCAAATTATTCCTAGTTAAAAATTTTTTTCTCAAGTAAAAATGTTATAGAAACAGAACTTACATTTTTTTCCATTTTTATATTTCCTAAAACTAGAATCTGCCTTTAATGCAATGTTGTTATTAGATTCTGTTACTGAAATTTTTTATATTTTTTTCTTTTGAACATACAGTGGGAGAGGTTATTAAATTAGATCCTAGTGGATCTCCAAGAAAAGTCTGGGGGAAAAGTCCTACAGATTCTGTTCTGAGGATACTTGGAGAAGCTGAACTACAACTTCCGACAGAACTATTGGAAAACACAACTATTAGAAGTGGTGAGCAAAGAAGCTATTTTTTTTTATATTAGAAGTAATGTTAAAAACATACTTAGTTCATTTTGTGTATGTGATACCTGAACACTTAAGATTTACTCTCTTAGCAGCTGTACATTTATTGGTAACTGTAATGTTAGAGCTCTAGAAACTTATGCATAAACATAAATTTAAACAGCTGAAGGCTTGTACCCCTTAGAGACATCTTCCTGTTTCTCCCACCTCCGAGGCCCTGGCAACCACTATTCCAGTGCCTGTGAGTTTGGCTTTTTAGATTCCATTTATATATGATATCATACAGTGTTTATCTTTTTGTGTCTGACTTATTTGTAACATTTAGAATGATATCTTCATGGATTTCCTTCATTCTTAAGGGTGAATACTATTCTATTGTGTGTGTGTGTATATATATACACACGTACCCCATTTTCTTTATCCATTCGTTCATGTACACTCAGTTTCTTTCCATGTCTTGGCTACTGTGAATAGTTCTCCAGTGAGTGTAGGAGTGCAGATATCCCTTCAAGATTCTGATTTAATTTTCTTTCAAGAAATACTCGGAAGTGGAATTGCTGTATGGTTCTGTTTTTCTTGTTTTGAGGAACCTCAGTACTGTTCTCCAGAGAGGCTACCCCAGTCACATTCCCGCTAACGGTGCACAAGGGTTCCCATTTCTTCACATCCCCATCAGTATTTGTCATCTCTCCTTTTTTTCTCTTTTTAATAATAGCTATGATAACAAGAATGAAATGATCTCTCATTGTGATTTTGATTTGCATTTCCCTGATTATTAGTGATATTGAGCTCCTCTTCATATATCTGTTGGCCATTTGTATGTCTTTGGAGAAATGTCTATTCAGTTCCTTTACTATTAAAACAAGTTTAATGTTTAGTGAAGTGTAGTAGATTTACAGTGTTGTGGAAATTTCAGGTGTACAGCAAAGTGCTTCAGTTATATATATATACAGAAAACCACTCTTTTCTAGATTCCTTTCCCATATAGATCTTTACAGAATATTGATAGAGCTCCCTGTGCTATACAGTAGGTCCTTGTTAGTTATTCTGTGCCCACTTAAAAATTGCTATCATTAATTAATAATGGCAAAAAATTTTAATATGCCAGTTTTTTTTTTGCTGTTGTATGAGTTCCTTAAATATTTTATGTTAAACTCTTATCACATATATAGTATTCAGATTTTTTTTATTATTCTGTAGATTGCTTTTTTGTTTTATTGGTTTTTCCTTTGCTGTGCAGAAGCTTTTTACTCTGATGTAGTCTCGCTTTTTGTTTTTCTTTTTTTTTTTCTTCTGTTGCTCGTGTTTTGGTGTGTTATCCAAAAATTTCTTAGTAAGATGTATACAGTTTTTTTTTGAAGTGCCTAGTCAAGTGTGTTGCTTACTTTTCCATTACACTGGTTTTCCTTTGGTTGGTTACATGTGTAGTGTATATATATATATCATATATAGTATATATATATATATATCATCAATAGTAAGAAATAGTGTTTTTGTCCAGTATTTATTTGATCATTTCTTTTCTTCTCACTGCATTTGAGAGCCTTTAGACCAGTCTTCAGTCAACATGGTGCTTGTTCCTGGTTTTAATAGGTACTTCTTTATATATAGCAGAAGAGTCAGACTGAACAGATCACAGGTGTGACCTCTGCCACTGTCAGACTGTTGATGAGGCTTGGTGAAGGGAAAATGTTCCAAAGCATGAGCAGCACTGTAGTTTTGTTCTCATTGACTGGGAAGAAGTAAGGTAAAACAGCTCAGAGATACCTGTTCACAGCTTTGTTCCCTAAGAGGGTTAACTGATCCAAGCAGCTCCTGCTGGCCCAGGGTTACAGATGGACTGTGGGCAGCAAAGAGGGCCCACCTGGCTTTGGTGATATGAATTAAGCTGAGACAGTGAGTAGGGCTCTCTGCTTTTCTCCTCCTACTTCAGTCACGTGTGTTCAGACATGGCAGACAGAAGACAGAATTGTTTGCTGGAAATACAGTGGGTTGAGCACCTTTGGAGGAGAATGTTTTTAATGATGGACTCTTGGATAAATTTTAATGGTGAAGGTGGGGAGAGTATCCGTGGTAGGATCAGTGGGTTGTGTGTCCTGGTTGGGTTTGGGTGGGGTAGCAGAGGGTGATGAGTGGGAACACAGGATGTTAGGGGTTAGGAGGTGGGACAGTTAACTTTGAACATTCTGAGGAGCTGTGTTTATTGACAGGATCTCTAAGATGTGAGCATGGAGTGACTGAGGTCAGGGGAAGAAACCATCATGGGGATAAATTGACCAGCTCAGATCCATGAGGCTTGTTCAAAGTATAGACATAAATCTAGCAGGTTAGCTAAGACAGAACTCAGGTGGGGGCTCCCAGCAGTGAACTGGAGAGCAGCATCCCCAAGGAATGGATGTGGCTGACTTGGGTGTCTTTCAGTCATTGCAGTGAGCTATTCCAGGCAAATCCATGCTCTCCAGACAGCAGTTAAAAGGATGGGAAGTTTCTGAGCACTTACCATAAAAACATGAGTTCATAATTTTAAAGATAGCACCCTGATACACACACACACACACACACACACACACATATATGTATGTGTGTATATAATTCTGACATTGCTGCATAGATGTAAAAGTTTCACCCAAAGGAAGAGGCAAATAAACCATGTTATTCACCTTAGAAATTTATATTTTTATTTTTAAAGGTTTTCACCACTTGGTATTTGTAGCTTTATTATCAAGTAACTATATTATTTTGTAACTATTGTCAAGTTTCAGTATGTTTCAAATAACTGAATGCTGCAAGTGAGACATTAAAAATGCAAACTAACTTACCAAAATAATTGTATTCTGAATATTATATATAATATTATATATTTTATATTATATAAAGGGTTTTTATACAAAAAGTTAAGGTTGTTTATGATCATTGAAAATCTGAAATACATTTGAACAAAGCATTCCTATGCATACATATGTAATCACTCAGTAAAACCATATTTGAATGGTTTTGAAAAATAAAATTACATTCATACAACAAAGGTGAAATGTCTTTATTGACAGTATTATTATAAAACTACACACATATGAATGATATGACTTCATTCTGTATAGTTACAGATTTTATTTTAAGAAATAAATTTTAAGAAATTTGTATAGTTCATAATCATTAAAATGTCTATCCACAGGCATAATGTAGACCCAGTCCCAGTGAATAGAAGAGTTTTGATGGTCAGTCATATCATCTGTGTATGACACCATACTACTACTACTACTACTAAGTCACTTCAGTCGTGTCCGACTCTGTGTGACCCCATAGATGGAAGCCCATCAGGCTCTCCCATCCCTGGGATTCTCCAGGCAAGAACACTGGAGTGGGTTGCCATTTCCTTCTCCAATGCATGAAAGTGAAGAGTGAAAGGGAAGTCGCTCAGTCGTGTCCGACTCTTAGCGACCCCATGGACTGCAGCCTTCCAGGCTCCTCTGTCCATGGGATTTTCCAGGCAAGAGTACTGGAGTGGGGTGCCATTGCCTTCTCCGGTATGACACCATAGTTTTAGAAAAATATCCTATTCAGTTGTACAGTTTGATACATCTTCTTAGCTCTGCTTGTCATCAGTAATTACAGTTGAGGTATAGAGCTTAGAGGAGAATGTACAGAGAACTAGGTACTCAAGAAACAGTATCACTGGTTTCTCAAGTGGAGAACACCATAAACACCCAAACACAGTAAATGAGTCATTAAACTAAGTGTCAGTCCTTCAAAAAGGTACGTACACTGTTGTGTCATACATGGCTTTGATGCTGAAAAGTCTTAAGTTTAAAATACTTTTAAACTGAATGAGAGCTGTGATTTTTAAGTAAAGTCAAACATTTTTCTAACTGATCTGAAAAGGCTGAAAAACAGTATCTTTATAACAAAAATGCCTTTGAATTTAATTTAATTTGACTATCATGTGCCTTAATCATTTATTAATTTCTAGTACATAACAGAACTTAACTAGTAGTTACCTGCTGTGAGAGTGAACTTTGTTCTAAATGCTATTGCAGGTAAAAGTCAAGTCAGTGTGAGAACATAGCATGATTTCTCATTTTTGTTGTTTCAGAGATTTCTCCTGAAAGCGAGAATTACAAATCCTTAATTATTGAAGAAGAAAAAGTAAAATGTATTCCACTTGAAATGAACCCGTCAGCTACTCTTGATTCTTCTGTTGAGATAAACAGTCCAAACATTAGTGAAGCATCTCCACAGACAGCATTGAAACCAGAAGATTTGGAGGGTATGTTCATGGGGCAACAGGAGCCTTCATTGTCTTCCTTATAAACAAACCTTCAAAATATTTGTTTATGTTTGTATGATTCATCTCAAATTAGGTTCACTATTTTTCCAGCACCAGGTCTTTTTTTATCACCACATTGCAAATCACCCCAAAACTTAGTGTTAGAACAACAGCCATTTTACTCTGTCTCCCAGTTTTAGAACAACAGGCATTTTACTCTGTCTCCTCATTTTGTGTGTTGGGAATTGAGTCAAGCCCTGGCTCACCTCCATGCTTTTTTAGTGCATGTGCTGTCATCTCTGTGATGATCTGGTCTCATGGGTCCAAGAGGGCTTAACTGGTGTCCTGACTGGGACAGCTGAAAGACGGTGAGGCCGGCCCCTTCCTCTTCAGCCTCCAGGCCTTTCTCTGTACTCTGTCCAGCAGGGTGGTCTGACGTCTTCCATGGCTCACAGGTACACAGGCAGAAGCTGCTTGTAGAAGCTAGTCTCTGAACTGGCACAGGGTTGCTTCTGCTGTACTTCATTGGTCAAAGTAGTTACAAACAAGCCTGGATTCAGGGAGGGGAAACAGACACCTCTCAAGGGTAAAAGGGTTAAATATTTTGTTGTTGTTGTTGAGTCATTTAGTCATCCAACTCTTTGCGACTCCATGGACTGCAACACACCAGGCTTCACTGTCTTCACCATCTCCCAGAGTTTGCTCAAACTTCTGTCAGTTGAGTCAGTGATACTGTCTCATCTTCTATTGTCCCCTTCTCCTGCCTTCAGTCTTTCCCAGCGTCACAGTCTTTTCCAGTGAGTCAGCTCTTCATACCAGCTGGCAAAAGTATTGGAGCTTCAGCATCAGTCCTTCCAATGATTATTCAGGATTGATTTCCTTTAGGGTTGACTGGTTTAATCTCCTTTCAGTCCAGTGGACTGTCAAGAGTCTTTGTTTTTGTAGCCATCTTTAATGTCAATGTCTGCCCTTTTACCAAACTTAATTACATCCCCTCACATGCAGAATACACTGACTCTTCATAGCCACATCTTATTATGACATTGGCTCAAATGTTGTCATCAAGGTCAGGTCTGTGTTTAAATGTGGTTCTTTGGGTGCAGTTCTTTGAATACATTTACTTTCAATCTGAAGACCTAGAGAGTTCTTTTCACTTGATTTTTCACTAATAAATCTAACAGTGATGAAGAGGACATGAGACTCCTTGTCAAAAATAGGGAAGGTACAAGATTGTGGGTACATAGAAACAGGATCCCACCAGGAGTAGCTTGGCCAGCTTTCTTCCCTCCCACCAAATATTGATGCTCTCAAAGGCTTTTCTGTTGGGCTCTATCTTTCCTTTCAATCATGCTGGGGAGTGCTTCTGCAAGTATTAATGATTTTGGTGAATTTTGTATGAATGTTACTGACATTTAGTGAAAAACCACTGGGGTTTTTGGTTTGGATTTGTTTTTTGAGACCATGCCCTCTCTGCCTGCAGTTTCTGTGAGGAAAGCAATTGAGATGCTCAGCAATCTTCTTGTCCAACAGCCAGAGTCAGAAAGACAGACCTTTAAATCCTTCTGTGCCCTAGCAGAAGGTCTTACAGCCTTCTGTTTTTGACCTCTGTCTTTGCCCTGAGACCAGTCCCTGAGACCTCAGGCATAGTTTGCCTGAGGTTAGTGTCTATCTGGAGGCATCTTTTCCCTTGAGAAACTTCCTCTCTAAGTTCTCTTCATGAGCTAAACTGATCTGTCTTCAACTCACGTTTTTCTCCTTGTAGTTTATAAGTGGCTGCCTTAGGAATCTCACTGGCACTGTAGATGGTCTACTCAGATAGCTCAGAGACTCGGTCACTGAGTCTCTTAGCTGCATTTTCTTTCATCCTTTTTCATGTCACAGGACCACTTTCTGCCACCAGGTCACAAGAATGCCCTTTCCTCCAGCCTCCAGTAACCGCCATTCATGGGCCAGGCTCTCACCACAGCCTCCTTGAGACCTTTCAGTGTCAGATGCTGGCCTGTCCCCAAACCAGTGCACGTATCTAACCTTTGTCATGTCAACACCCTATCTTCAGATAGGAAGTTCTGTTTCAGTTATCTCTCACTGCAAAGCAGTTTGCTTCCCAGACTTAATGACTTACCTGTCTTGATTTATCTCACACTCTGTGGATTAGGAACTGGGACATTCCTTCTCCTCCTCATGGCATTAGCTGGCATCACTCAGTGATGTTGAGCCTTCAGCTGCTCTTACTTGGGTGGGAGATGCTGCCACTCCACACCTGGCGTCTTGGCTCAGCTGGGCCTGCGCTGCTGGGTCCCATTCCTGTGCTTTAAGTCTCAGGGCCTTGCCATGCTGTCTCTCCAGGGTCCTTAAACTGCTTTCTTGGTTTAAGCTTCCAGATTCCAAGGTGGAAACTGCCGATTCTCTTAAAAGCCTGGATGTGGGCAGACCTACAGGACTCCAGCTGTACCCCACAGATCCAGGCAATCCTACTGCTGATCCACACTCAGGGACTTGGGACCACAGAGCCCCCTCTGAATGAGAGGAAGGCTGGACAGCTGCCACATGTGTGACCTTGTAGTCTTGTGAAGTAGTCTTGTTCACTAGAATCTTAGTTAATGGGTATCTTACGTCTTTTCTTAAAAAAAAAAAAAAAAAAACTTGTTAGGTGTATATTTAATAATAGCGATTGTATAGCCTATTACAGCTTGGACACTTTTTCTGCAAGAGCCACACAGTAAAATCATTGCCTTTGTGGGCAGTACAGTCACAAGTCTAGTTTGTGGAATGAGTCACATTGATGTGGCTTAAGGTGCCAGAGAACAGTTACTCATTTAAAAAATTTTGAGCAGGACACCCCTCCTCCAAGTGCTTACTTGTAAGGGTGACCAAAAAATCATTTGAATAAAAGTTGAAAATTTTAAGGATTGGTATAATACCAATCATCTCTCTAAACAGGACAACTAATTAGAAACTTTTAAAATAGAGAAGGAAAAAAAGGAGTGGCCATGGTGGCTGAAACAAGAAAGTATCGATAATTTGGATAATTGGACAGGAAAAAGAGAAATTAACAAACAAAGTTCTCATTGCTGTTAACTTTCAGGAAATATCACCCATGTGAAAAGTGAGCCACTGCCAGAGAACAGAGATAGTTCCCTGGTTATTAATTATTTGAGGGTTTAGGAAAATAGGTTTAGCACCTTAGTTATATTCACCTTTTCACTGTGAAAGTCCAGGTGAGAGGGTTTTTTTTTTTATTTTTGATGATTGAACTTTCCCAATTTTACTAATCAGTCATACTATATTCTACTTTCTGTCCATATTTCTGGCCACAGATAGTGTTATTCTGTAAGTTTTTATGTTGTCTAGAAAGCAATTTGTATATTACTGAAATGTTAATGAAGAAAAACTTTTTGATAATAATGAAAAATATAGAGTACACTATATTTCTTCTGGGTATTTTTATTGCAGTGAAAATGCAGAAGCAGAAGTCTGTTATTTCAGAAACAACTAGAGTGTAAAGACAGTAAGATTGAGGATCTATAGATAAACTACTGATTTTTTTGTTGCATTAGCCTGAAACGAGGTATGATCATCTATAAGAGATTTATTCTGTTTTCTGTAAGTGGATTTTGCTTTGAGACCTATTTTTTTGCCCTGTTTTTGCCTTGCAGAGCCTGATGACTTGGAGGGAGAAGTGCTACAGAAGCCAAGTGGAACAGGCAGAGATGGTGGTTTGCCCCAACCCGTTCTCGACATGTGGGCACTGAGAAAGAAGGAGCAGAGGAGGTTGAGTACGTCACCTCTTCCCTTGCATTTCACACCTGCTCCCTTCATGTCATGCCTTTCACGGAAATACTGGAGTAACCCAATATTACATCAAATCAATTACAAAAATAGTTGATTTGGGAATAAGTATCACATTTGTGAGGTTCAGAAATCAGCAAGTGTATAAAAAATACACAGTAAAAGGTCTGTTTCCCACTTTTGTCCCCACCCAGCAAATTCCCACTCTGTCCTCTTTCCAAACATGATTAATATATACAGAAGCAAAAGCGAAGATATAGTCTCCCTCACTTTTAAATGGATTTCCCTTGTGGCTCAGATGGTAAAGATCCACCTGTAATGTGAGAGACCTAGGTTAGATCCCTTGGGTTGAGAAGATCCCCTGGAGAAGAGAAAGGCTACCCACTCCAGTATTCTTGCCTGAGAATTCCACAGACAGAGAAGCCTGGAGGGTTATAGTCCATACGGTCACAAAGAGTCAGGCACAACTGAGCACCTTTCACCTTCACTTTTAAATATAGTTGTTATTATAAGGCACAGAGTTTTTTCTACCATTTTATGTCAGTAAGTGGGGAATTTTTTCATATTAATACACAGAGGGCTTCCTCTTTTTTTGCTACTTTAAGGCTACGTAGTGTTCCAATATATGGATATACCGTAGCTCTCATTAGTCTCCCATAGTAGTTGCTATGACAGATGATGCCACAGTGGATAACCTTTAGTGAGGTTAATTTCCATGTATATAAATACAGTCGCCTCCCCTTCCCGCCCAATTCAAGCTTTCATCTAAGCTCTGCACTGATATTGGTAAGCTTATTCCTGGCTGTATCATCTTGTGATTATTTTATTAATAACTATTCCTCTGTGAGATAGTGGAGCTAAAAGGTGGTATATATGAAAGCTTACACCTTCTTTATGTTGGTTTTGTTATCACTCTTATTGGTATCCTACTATTGTTCATGTAGACTTTCAGTTTCATATGCACAATCATATGAAAATATGATGGCTTTCTGTCTTTCCAATTTTTTTCACACTCATTTCTTTCTCTCCAGTTGCATCACTTAGTACATTTTATACAGTTAAATATTGGAAATAGGGTTCTCTCTCTTGTTCTTAACTTCAGTGAAATGTTTCTAATGTAAACCATTATTAGGCATGACTATAATTTCTAGCTCAAGCAGTGTCTGCTCATTTTACTGGCTAAAAAGTCTGGAATGTATTATATCAAATGACTTTTTGGCATCAGTGGAACCATTCATGTAATTGTTTTCCCTCATCTATCAGCATAATAAATTAATAGGTTACCTAATATTGAACTATCCTGCATACCTAGTTTCCCTTTCTGAGGAATCAAACATTACATTTTGAATGAAAAAATATATTACTTGTATGACTAAAAATAAATAAATTTTTAAAATAAAAATAAGAGTTACTCAAAATTTAAAACCAAAAGAGTAAAAAATTATTTAAATTTGAAATGAACTAAATGAGTTCACATTTATGGGGCTTCCCAGGTGGTGCTAGTAATAAAGAACCCACCTGCCAATGCAAGAGACATAAAAGATATGGGCTTGCTTGATCCCTGGATTGGGAAGATCTCCTGGAGGAGGAAACAGCAACCCATTCCAGTATTCTTGCCTGGAGAATCCCATGAATAGAGAAGTCTTGCAGGCTATAGTCCATGGGGTTCCAAAGAGTTGGGAGGAGAAGGGGACAACAGAGGATGAGATGGCTGGATGGCATCACCAACTTGATGGACATGAGTTTGAGTGAATTCCGGGACTTGGTGATGGACAGGGAGCTATGGCATACTGTGATTCATGGGGTCGCAAAGAGTCAGACACGACTGAGCGACTGAACTGAACTGAACTGAACTGAAGTGACTCAGCAGCAGAAAAAGTAACAGCAAAATTAAAATTGCCTTATAATAAAAGAAAAGCCATCCCCAAGAAAAAGAAATGGAAAAGGCAAAAAGGCTATCTGAGGAGACCTTACAAATAGCTGAGAAAAGAAGAGAAGCAAAGGAAAAGGAGAAAAGGACAGACACACCCATCTGAATGCAGAGTTCCAGAGAAAATCAAGGAGAGAGAAGAAAGCCTTCCTCAGTGATCAATGTGAAACAATAGAGGAGAACAATAGAATGGAAAAGGCTAGAGATCTCTTAAAGAAAATTAGAGATACCAAAGGAACATTTCATGCAAAGATGGACAGAGTAAAGGACAGAAGTGGTATGGACCTAACAGAAGCACAAGATATTAAGAAGAGGTGGCAAGAATACACAGAAGAACTGTACCGCTGGGGTCCCTCCCCAGTTGGATCCAGGGTATCCCAAGTGTGACGGCGTCGGCGAAGAGAATGATTTAGAGAGAGAGATAAAGAAAGAATGTTGCAGATAAGAAAACAGAGAAGAGAAAGAGGCTGATATTCCTTTGTATACACAGAAAGCCAATAAAGCCCCAAGACAAGGGACTTGCTCTGTTCACGGAGGCCACAAGCGCCCTCCTGGTCTCCCGAGGGAGTGAAGATGCATAGTGCCTTCCCATTCAGGTCTTAGAAGCCCAGGCAGATAAGTGAACGCAGAGAGCCTCTGTGCTCCAAGGGATCAGCCTGAAAAAGAGAGTAAGAGAGAGAGAGAAAGAAAGACACGGAGTGACCAAGCTTCGGTGAACGAGGCCCATAACTTTATTTTCAAAAGAGACTTTTATACCTTCACTTGTACACAGAGGAAAATGAAAGATGCAAGGTCATGCAGAATCAGCCCAAACACTCCAGCAGTTTTGACCTTATCGAAACCAGGATTTTTTTCTGCATACCTTTCCCATAAACGATGTTGTGTACATTATCTTCTGGCCTTAGAGGCCTGTAGACATTTTATGACCCTCTTTTGATAAAGGCTGCTCAACCAGAAAACTTATTTTCCCTTGAAATTTTTTTTCTTTATATTTCTAATCTATGTCAGCCTCAGAAAATGCTAAACAGAGTTACATTTCTCATGGAGCAAAGGTGCAGTGAGTTAAGAGAAAGAACCAATTAGCTCAGAGGTCGATGTGGTTAATTCAAGACTACACTTGTTTTTCTTAAATTCCAACTATGTTAACTAATGCACTCCCAGGTGTACAGTGGATAAGAGATAGGGGAACTTAGCAGCAAGCATTGGCTCAACAATGAAATCCTACACCAGCACTATTCTAATAGCTTTTAACTCTTTGAAAGGCTCTATATTTTTAGGCTTCCCGTGCCTCTCACAGTTGGGAGGCTGTGAATAATTATATGCGTAGCTGCAAGAGTCTAGATAAACCTGTCAGGCAAGCTAGAATGCTAACAGGGGAGGGTTTGAATTGAAATACTCCTATCATGCCCAAGAAACTGATTAGCTAGTGCCCTAAGTTGATTTTCTCCAGAGAAACGTGGTCAGGGATGGCCCCCTGTTAATGTCAGAAGAGTTGGTGAAAGGCACAAAATAGTAAGACAGACAGATTCTGGTTTTGGGGTAGATGCTCGAGCAGGTCTAGGAAGCCCTTCGAATCCTGATGCGCCTTTGCCTTTCAGGTCTTCTCCGCATGACCTTTGTCATGGGTGGGATTTCCTGTGGTGGCTCCCAGCACTGTACAAAAAAGATCTTAATGACCCAGATAACCACATGGTGTTATCACTCACCTAGAGCCAGACATCCGGGAATGCGAAGTCAAGTGGGCCTTAGAAAGCATCACTACGAACAAAGCTAGTGAAGGTGACGGAATACCAGCTGAGCTGTTTAAAAACCTAAAAGATGGTGCTGTTAAAGTGCTGCACTCAATATGCCAGCATATCTGGAAAGCTCAGCAGTGGCCACAGGACTGGAGAAGGTCAGTTTTCATTCCAATCCCAAAGAAAGGCAATGCCAAAGAATGTTCAAACTACCACAGAATTGCACTCATTTTACGTGCTAGCAAAGTAAAGCTGAAAATTCTCCAAGCAAGCCTTCAACAGTACGTGAACTGAGAACTTCAACTGGATTTAGGAAAGGCAGAGGAACCAGAGATCAAATTGTCAACATCTGTTGGATCATAGCAAAAGCCAGAAAATTCAGAAAAGCATCTACTTCTGCTGTACTGACTACACCAGAGCCTTTGACTGTGTGGATCACAACAAACTATGGAAAATTCTTAAAGAGATGGGAATACCAGACCACCTGACCTGCCTCCTGAGAAATCTATATGAAGGTAAAGAAGCAACAGTTAGAACTGGACATGGAACAACAGTCTGGTTCAGAATTGGGATAGGAGTACGTCAAGGCTGTATGTTGTCACCCTGCTTATTTAACTTATATGCAGAGTACATCATGCAAAATGCCAGGCTGAATGAAGCACAAGCTGGAATCAAGTTTTCCAGGAGAAATATCAGTAACCTCAGATATGCAGATGACACCACCCTTATGGCAGAAAGTGAAGAGGAGCTAAAGAGCCTCTTGATGCAAGTAAAAGAGGAGAGTGAAAAGGCTGACTCAAAACTCAACATTCAGAAAACTAAGATCTTGGCATCTGGTCCCACCACTTCATGGCAAATAGATGGGGAAACAATGGAAACAGTGAGGGACTTGGCTCTAAAATCACTGCAGATTGTGACTGCAGCCATGAAATTAAAAGACACTTGCTCCTTTGAAGCAAAGCTATGACCAACCTAGACAGCATATTAAAAAGCAGAGACATTGCTTTACCAACAAAGTTCTGCTTAGTCAAAACTGTGGTTTTTCCAATAGTCATGTATGTGTGTGAGAGTTGGACCATAAAGAAAGCTGAGCACTGAAGAAATGCTGTGGTATTGGAGAAGACTCTTGAGAGTCCCTTGGTCTGAAAGCAGACCAACCCAGTCAATCCTAAAAGAAATCAATCCTGAATATTCATTGGAAGGATTAATGCTGAAGCTGAAACTCCAATATTTCGGCCACCTGATCCAAAGAGCTGACTCATTGGAAACGACCCTGATGCTGGGAAAGTTTGAGGGCAGGAGTAGAAGGGGGCAACAGAGGATGAGATGTTTGGATGTCATCACCAACTCAATGGACATGAGTTTGAGCAAACTCTGGGAGATGCTGAAGGACAAGCAAGCTGGTGTGCTGCAGTCCATGGGGTTACAAAGAATCGAACATGCCTTAGCAACTGAATTGAACTATAACCAAAAGCCCAGAAATAAATTACTGGTACCTTTTGGAATATACTCTTCTCGTCTTTATAATTTTGTTAACAAATAGTACATGAATTTAATTCCCAACATTTATTGAGAGAAAAATTGTGAGTTCTTTACATAAATCAGTTCACTCCCTTTAAGAGTTAAAACATTTGTGTACAAACTTCTTTTTATTTTACTGTGCTGAACAGCATTGTTTCAAATATAACACCATTTTATATCATTTGGTCTGAAAGTTACTTTACTTACTTAATAGTATATCTTGACCTTTGATGCATATCCGGTTATACAGATCTGTACTTCGTTTTGTAAATAGTTGCAAATAATTGCATGGTTCTTTCACGCATTGGAGAAGGAAATGGCAGCCCACTCCAGTGTTCTTGCCTGGAGAATCCCAGGGACGGGGGAGCCTGGTGGGCTGTCATTTATGGGGTCGCACAGAGTCGGACACGACTGAAGTGACTTAGCAGCAGCAGCAGTATGTTATCATCATGTTCTGTTTTCTGCTATTACGAGGCATTTTGATTGGTTAAAGTGGTAGTTCTTAATCATTATAACATTTTTCTATAATGGGATACATTTTGCTGTAAAGGGATACAGCTTACTCAGGAAGCTTTGAGCTTCCTCAAAGCTCCTGACATGCAGGGCTAGGGCAAGGCCTGAGAATTTGCATTTCAGACAGGTTCCCATTTGTTACTGGCATCTAAGGGCTTCACTCTGGGAACCATTGTGATGAGAATGTTGAGGCTGGTGTCGTGAATGAGCCTGACTGGTGGAGATTTGAACAACTGAAGGGTAGGATGTGCTTGTGAGGGCCACTGTAAGTAAGAAGAATATTTGGAAGTGGGATCACAGGACGCTAGTGACTTGTCCTCTACTTATCTGTGTTTGAGAGTACCTTTATTGCAGGTAAATTTTGCTTTTGTAACTGGTGTATCTGTTTAGGCAGATTGGAAGATAGGATCACCATTCAGCAAAATGAACTTTCTGAAGATAAAGCCCCGAGCAGTGTGGATCACCTTAGTGAGGTTCATGTAGGTGAGCATCACGGCATTGGCCTGATTACTTTCTTGAAGGTTGTTAGCACTACCTGTTCCATTTGGACTGTATGTTAATAGAGAGCTTTGCTTACCATTCACCTTAATCACTTTAAAAATGTTATAGGCACAGTGCACTGGACTCTGTATTTATTTTTTATTACATTTTTGGGATATAGTTGATTTATAATACTGTTTTAGATTCAGGTGCATAGCCTAGTGATTCATTTTTTTAATTTGCAGGTTAGATTCCATTATAGGTTATTACAAGATACTGGGAATTGTTCCTGTGCTAGACAGTAGGTTCTTGGTTATTTATTTTGTGCAGAATACAAAATAAATAATAATTGTCAATGATAAAATATATCACTATATTAATAACTATATAGTTATTACAATAGTTATATAATTATTATAATTAATAATAATTAATCCCATACTCCTAATTTGTCCCTCCCCATCCCTCTCCCTTTTGGTTTATACATGTTTGTTTTCCATGTCTGTGAGTCTGTTTCTATTTTGTATATAGATTCATTGATATTATTTTTTGGATTCCACATATAATGATATCATACAGTATGAATCTTTCTCTGTCTGACTTATTTCACTAAGCATTATATTCTCTTAACCCATCTATGTAGCTGCAAGTGACAGAATTTCATTCTTTTTTATGGTTGCTGTACTCTGCATTTGTAAGCCTGTATTGTTTGTCAGTGGGGGCAATAAAACCTTTTTGATCAGTTATCTTACTTAATGTTCAAAAAGAATTGCTTGCCAAAGCTAAGCCATTATCTGAGGACATTAAATAAGTGGTCTTCTTATTTCTAATAGTATTAATTAAAATGTAAGAAGTACAGTTTTTTAATATCTTACCTATAGGAATGAAGTTGAATTGGAACTATTAAGTATGAGTGTTTAAACAGTATTTTTCACGTGTCTTTGGATTTGTGTCTACATTTTCTAACTTCTGATATAATGAAAGTATTTAACAAATTAAATCTCCTTTCTGATAATAAAACATACCCTGGGGTTGAAGATTATTTGTATGGTAGTGAAATCACATATATATTTTGATTTTGTTTTTCTGATAGATATGGAGTTTCTTGCCTATAACTCATGTTAAATACTGAACTTTTTCATTATCACTTAGAAAGCTGAGTACTGTATAGACTGTTCATGTAATATTTTCTTTATTCCACAGAACCTGGAGTGGATGATTCTACAGCTTCTAAGCATGATACAGATAAATCTATGCAACCAGAACCATTTTTCCATAAAGTGGTTTATTCTGAGCATCCGAAGGCAGTTTCTCAGGTTCAGTCAGTTCTCTGTTCACCAGAAGAATCCTTTCCACTTCGATCTCACTCTGATTCACCACCAAGAAATAAAAAACAAAATTCCTTGCTGATTGGACTTTCAACTGGTCTATTTGATGCAAACAACCCAAAGGCAAGTATGCTCCTCAAATGGAAAACTATCCATTTAATAGTATTTCACATTTATTATTTTTCTTTGATAAACTATAATATTGATGGTATTTTTCTTTTTATCTATTTATATTTTTACTTTTTGACCCTGTCATGTTGCATGTGGAATCTTAGTTCCCTGATCAGGGATAGAATCTATGCCCCACTTCAGGGGCATCAGGGAGCCTTAACCTCTGGACCGCTAGGAAATTCCCCAAAGTTCTTTTATTTCAATGTTAAGTCATTCTGTGCTTGTGTCCTTTTTTTCTATTAAAGAAAATTCTTCTTAATCTTTGGAGCCTAACCTCCCTCAGCCTCTCGAGGAAGCTGCCTCTTTTTTCTTCTCTGGCCTGTGTCGTGCACTTCTTTCTCTGAGATGGGCCATTCCATCCCAGCCCACGCTCTGATGGTTCCCATCGTGAGCGGTAAACTCCGTGAGCTCACGCCCCTCAGCTCACACCCCAAGCTTTTTGTTGTATCTTTGCTTTTCCGCTCTCCTCATTTCCCAGTACATCATAGTGTGGCTGCGAGCCACTCCTCCACTGAAGCTGCTGTTGCCGAGATCATCGCTTACCAGCAGATCTCCTATGCCCTTTTCTTTCAACAGTTGAAATGCACTCTTCTTTTATAATTATTTTATCTGTTGCCTTCTGGCATATCTGTGTCACTCTCCGGTTTCCTTTGCTGCAGTAACTGCTACTAACAGATCTCCTTAAGAGGGTGTGGATTCTTCTGTCGTTGGATGAATTGTTCTGTCAATGTCAAGAATTAAGTCCAGTGTTGGTGTTCATGCTTTCTTTGTCTTTACTGATTTTTTTTTTTTTTTTTGGTCTTTAATACTTTCACATTAACTCTTAGTTGCTGAGAATAGCATATTGAAATTTTTAACTATACTTGTATAATTATGTGTTTCTTCTTTCAGTTCTGTCAGCTTTTGCTCTATGTATTTTGAAGCTCTGTTATTCAGTGAGTAAGAATTTAGTTTTGTTCTGTTTTCTGGATGAATTGATATATTTATTGTTAGGAAGTCTCTCTGTGGGATAGTGTGGTTCAAGTCTTCTATATCCTTTCTTTTCTTTCTGCTTGTTTATCAATTACTGGGAAAGCACTGTTGAAATTTCCAGTCAGTTGAATATAAATTAATAATATCTTCTTAATAAATTGACCCCTTTATCATTATGAAATGACTCACTCTATCCCTAGACCTACCCCTTTGTTCTGAAATGTACTTTGGCTCCTGGTTTTAATATATAGTCATTCTAGCTTCCTTATGCTTAGTGTTTACAAGGAATAGATTTCTACATCCTTTATTTTTAATTTATATTTTTGTGTAAGGTTATTTCTTTACTCATTGGGTGGTCTGGGCTTTGTTGGTCACACGGGCTTTCTCTAGATGTGGTGAGTGGGGACACTCTTTGGTGCGGTTTGTAGACTTCTTATTACAGTGGCCTCTCTTGTTATACAGCATGGGCTCCTGGCAGGCAGGCTGCAGTAACTGTGACACACAGCTTAGTTGTTCCGCATCATGTGGGATCCACCCAGACCGGAATGGAACCTGTGTTCCTTGCATTGGCAGGTGAATTCCTAATCACCGGACCACCATGGCAGTCCCTACATCCTTTCCTTTTAATCAGACTTATTTCATGTAGATTTTTGTACTTGTCATATAGTTGAGTCTTGCTTATTAACCATATGACAGTCATTTAATCAAAGTGGTTGGGTCATTTATATTTAATGTAATTTTTGACATTATCAATATGATTGAATTAAACTTATCATTTTGCTATTTGTTTTCTATTTGTCTCCTTTCTTTTTGGTTCCTTTTTTGCTTTTGTTGTCCCTTTTTGATTGAGTTTTTAGTGTTTTATCTCTACTGTTTGCCTTTGGTAGACTTCTCAGTTTTCAGTATACATCTTTAGATTATCATGGTCTCTATTCAGATAATATTATGCTACTTCATTTATAGCATCAGAACCTTACAACAGTACATTTCCATTTCCACTCTCTTGCCTGTCCTTTGTGGAATTGTCATGTATTTTATTTCTTCATGTATGATAAATTCCATAATGCATTTCTATATTTTTGCTTTAAGCATTCTATTATCTTTTAGAGAAAGTAAAAATTATGACAGGAAGTCTTTTATATTTACATGTTAACCATTCTTCATCACTTACTGTAGAATTTGAAGATATGTGGGTTCAATACATGGGTCAGGAGAATCCCCTGGAGGAGGAAATGGCAACCCACTCCAGTATTCTTGCCTGGGAAATCCCATGAACAGAGGAGTCTGGGGTTTCAAAGAGTCAGACACAGCTGAGCAACTGAGCACATACACATTATTTTTCTTATCACTTTAAAAAGTTCGTTAACACCTCTTAGGTAGCCCTGTTGGTAATGAATTTTCTTCAACTTTTATTTAAAAACATTTTGATTTCACTTTTACTTTGAAGGAGCATTTCCACTAGATCCAGACTTACACTGTCTTCTTGGCTGCGAGATCTTCTCACAATCTGAGGTACATAAGAATAGCACTAGATTGCCCAATGGAAACCTGCTTGTCCTTCCCACTAGACCTTCTTTATATAATGGGATAGTGAATAAGAGCTTGAGAGAGACCAGATGTGTTCCACTGATACTTTCTCAAATGGGGAGTAGAGTGGAAGACTGATCTCTATAAAAACTTGAGAATTTCTTGCCTTGGTACAGCAAATACAGAGTCAGGAGAAGTATTAATGTACAGTTCACAAAGAGCACAAGTGCCTTAAATGTCTTCTTTTGATTTGCTAAACTATCAGTTCTTAGATAATGTCCATAATTTTTGCCTTTGTTAAGTGTTCATGATGTTTTAATGTCTTAATTCCATTTTTAGCCTTGTTTATGGGTTGAAGTGAGCAAATATTTGTAGAAGCTATTTGGAGGGTTTAGTGTTATAGTTGAATTACAATAGGTAGACGTTAAACAAATGTGTTCATCATGAACAATTTTGTGGTATAGTTGGAGAATAATACATAATTTTATATGAAAAATACTACAGATGAAAAACTGAATTGATAGAATTAAGGAGCATTTCATGTGAGGTTCTAATTAGTACAACTAGTACTTAATTCATTCACTTTTTACATGATTGTCTTCATTGTCAAGAAAAAATAAAACCAAGGATGAGAAATCTAAAAGAACTGTATTTTAAAAAATGTTTTGAGGTCTTCTAAAACTTTGCTTTCCATAAAGATGAGACCTTCTCACAATCTGAGAGGATTTATAATGGTACCAAATGTTTGCTGCATAAATTATGCTACAAAAAATTGTGGAAAAAATTAGTCTAACTAGAAATGAAGTAAGATTTCAGGCAACATGTTCTGGATTAGTAGCTATTTTCAGGAAGGTTTCTTTCTGTGAATGTCAGAACTATAGAATATTATTGAAACAGTATGAAGAAGATCTAGTAGACTCAGAATTACAGAACTGAAAGTGTTCTTCTATAAAGTTCTTCTGCATGATGATGAATGAAGATGAAAATCCTGTATGAAACATTGGTAGGCTGTCAGAAAAGATGTGAATATTAGGATTTTAAATACAGGACCGGTAGGAACTGTCAGATTGATGAGTGTGTAAACCTGTTCCGAGAGGTACATACCACTTGAAATTTCTTTCTAATTCTGTCATTTTGTGTTGGGCTATGAAGTTTATTTTAATGAAGGAAACTAGAATTGAGGTGATTTTACCAGGGCTAAAATTTATATCAGCTTAAAAAATACTGTATCCCTTTGTGTGGTCCCCTTGTATTTAAATATATAATGCATATATGCTGTTTGCTTTTATTGATCAGCATATATCTGGGTAAACTGTTACAGGCTGCATGTTTTGCAGCCTCTGGGTTTCTAATATACGTGGCTCAAACCATTAGAAGAACAAAGAAGTCAAGTGTAAATTCTTCTGACAGTACCATTGTTAAATACTTTAACCAGGCAGTATGTATCTGTACCATCTTGTACCACATAACCATTTATTTTCCTCTTGTGTGCTATAATATGTAAATTATCTTCAAATAATAGAGATCTATTCTTTTTTATTCTCAAAAGCAGTTTGTACCAGTAGATTTGGCCAAGTACATGGGTCTTAGAAAAGGCAGAGGAACCAGAGATCAAATTGCCAACATCTGATGGATCATCGAAAAAGCAAGAGAGTTCCAGAAAAACATCTATTTCTGCTTTCTTGACTATGCCAAAGCCTTTGACTGTGTGGATCACAATCAACTGTGGAAAATTCTGAAAGAGATGGGAATACCAGACCACCTAACCTGCCTCTTGAGAAATCTGTATGCAGATCAGGAAGTAACAGTTAGAACTGGACATGGAACAACAGACTGGTTCCAAATAGGAAAAGAAGTACGTCAAGGCTGTATATTGTCACCCTGCTTATATTTAACTTATATGCAGAATACATCATGAGAAATGCTGGACTGGAAGAAACACAAGCTGGAATCAAGATTGCCGGGAGAAATATCAATAACCTCAGATATGCAGATGACACCACCCTTATGGCAGAAAGTGAAGACGAACTAAAGAGCCTCTTGTGACAGTGAATTAAAGCTCAACATTCAGAAAACGAAGATCATGGCATCCAGTCCCATCACTTCACGGGAAATAGATGGGGAAACAGTGGAAACAGTGTCAGATTTTATTTTTCTGGGCTCCAAAATCACTGCAGATGGTGACTGCAGCCATGAAATTAAAAGACGCTTACTCCTTGGAAGAAAAGTTATGATCAACCTAGTTGGTATATTCAAAAGCAGAGATATTACTTTGCCGACTAAGGTCCATCTAGTCAAGGCTGTGGTTTTTCCAGTGGTCATGTATGGATGTGAGAGTTGGACTGTGAAGAAGGCTGAGCGCAGAAGAATTGATGCTTTTGAACTGTGGTGTTAGAGAAGACTCTTGAGAGTCCCTTGGACTGCAAGGAGATCCAACCAGTCCATTCTGAAGGAGATCAGCCCTGGGATTTCTTTGGAAGGAATGATGCTGAAGCTGAAGCTCCAGTACTTTGGCCACCTCATGTGAAGAGTTGACTCATTGGAAAAGACTCTGATGCTGGGAGGGATTGGGGGCAGGAGGAGAAGGGGACGACCGAGGATGAGATGGCTGGATGGCATCACTGACTCCATGGGCGTGGGTCTGGGTGAACTCTGGGAGTTGGTGATGGACAGGGAGGCCTGGCGTGCTGCAGTTCATGGGGTCGCAAAGAGTCGGACACAATTGAGTGACTGAACTGAACTGAACATACCTTTTCTTACTCAGTTAACATTGTATGTTCTGCACAGTCTCCCATCTGGTGTTTGTCTCTTATCTGGGCCTTAAGTCATGTTTCAGGTCTTACAGATTCCTGTAGGGCTGACCCAGCCCTGAGACTGACTTCTCTAGATGTGTGTATCATAGCCCTGTCCGTCCTTCACTCTGATTGTTGAGAGTGCTGGACAGGGGCTATTCCTATTATTCTGCCCGTGTGCAGCACTAAGTCACATTTTAAGTACCTCCACTATGCTGTTCTTTCTCATCTCAGTGTGCTCAGTTCCTCTTCACCCCATTGTTCCTGGTGCTTTCAGCATGAACATCGAGGGTCTGTCTTTCCAGCTGTCTTTTCTGGTGGGAAGGGTACCACTCGGAGTCCGTTGCTCAGGGAGGCAGTAGTGGGAACTTCTTTGCTCTAATTGAAGGCCTCTGATTTAATCAGTGTTGACCAGTAAGATAAAGTAATAGAAAGGGCAACCACTTTGTGTGGGATGGTGCTTAGCCAGTTTGAACAAAAGCACACAGAGCATCTTGGACAGTGTACTTTTCAGAAAATGAAAGGAAGAATCAGCAGACATGCCATGGCAGAGGGATGGAGAGCCATGAGTGAGAAAGTCCTAGCTCAGCTCCAGCTCCACTCCACATCTGCTCCCCAGATAAAGACCCTCTGTGACTTGTAAAGGCCACTTTTCAGAGAAACCCAAGCAGAACTTACTCACAGGCTTAGTTTCATCTTTGATAAAATACTGAGCTAAAGTTTAAGAGAAGTAGATTCTCAGCTTAGATTGAGACACTTTTAGCTCTAAATGGGTGGTTGATGCATATACATATATATATATGTATATATATATTTAAGAAAATTATTACTAGCTCCCATTTTCTAATTTTTTCCTCTTATTTTAATTCTCTCACTGTCTCACTCCTGATAAGACATCTATTGCTTTTTTGCAGATGTTGCGGACATGTTCACTTCCAGACCTCTCCAAACTGTTCAGAACACTGATGGATGTCCCCACCATGGGAGATGGACATCAGGACAATCTTGAAATGGAAGATGAGCATGTTAAGGAAGGACCATCAGACTCTGAGGACATGTGAGCACAATTGCCTTTAGATACCGACTCTAACAGGATTTCTGAGTGTACACATGTTCTAGAGAGGGTGACTCCCCCATACTTTCCAAGCATGATCTGTAGCTGACCTTTCACTACTCCTTTAACTTTTTACAATGTATTTAAAGTGCAGTGAAGTAAACTTTGGTATGTGTGTGTCTGCCTCTAAATGCTGTAACTTAACTTCACTTGAGGAATGGAAGGACGTGGTCACCATTGTTTCTCTGCCTTTTTTTTTCTTTTTAGTTTTAATTTTTATTTATTTATTTTAATTAATTATTAATTTTATTGATTTATTTTTGTCTTTGCTGGGTCTTTGTTGCTGTACGTGGGCTTTCCCTAGTTGTAGTGAGCAAGGGCTACTCTTCATTGCGGTGTGAGTACTTCTCATTTTAGTGGCTTCTCTTATTATGGAAATGGCCTCTAGGGACACGGTTTCATTAGCTGTGACTCATGGGCTTAGTTGCTCCACGGCATATGGGATCTTCCTGGGCCAGGGAGTGAACCCTTGTCACCTGCACTGGCAGTGGATTCTTAGCCACTGGGCCACCAGGAAGTTCTCTGTGTTATTGGCCTCTGAGCACCCATCACAGTGCTTGACATGGCTGGTGCTTCACTGAGTGAATGTGAGCAAGGTGATGACTGTTTGGAGTGTGAGGCCACATGGTGCAGGGACTGCAATGGGAAACTGGAAAGCACTTACTGCTCTTCCACAGGGAGATGCCAGAAAGCTCTGTCCACACATCTCTGCTGGGTGTGACTCCAAACCACAGCATGGGGGGTTAGCAGGTGGAATAGGGGTGTGTGTGTGTGTGATGTGAGTTCTACATGTAACTTAACTGCTTTCACAAAATTCCCTCCTTATTGATTCCTGATGAATCTTACTTAAGCCCGGAGGACAATCTAACCAACACTTCTAAAAGTGGCAGGAACTGGCAGTGCTTAGATAGTAATACCCTTCACCAACCCTGATGCCAGTCAGCCTGCTCAGCATCTGACACATGCTGCTGACCTTTTAGGGAAATAAAACCAGAGAGGTTGAGAAGTGTATTCAAGTTACCAGGAAAGTAGGTTGCCAAATGTTACTGTTTTTATGATTTATTTTTTAATCTTTTGAAATTTCAGTCCAGTTCAGTTCAGTCGCTCAGTCGTGTCCGACTCTTTGCAGCCCCATGGAATTTAAGTTTCTCCTTTTTACCTCTACCTTTCCACAGAAAGAATGTATGTTTTGATCTGATTGAAGCTTGGTACCAGTCTCACAATTTTTCTCCCTATAATTCTTGAGCCAAGAACACTGTATCTGATGCATTTTGTTTTCTGTTTTTGTTTTCCTTAAGGCTTGCCAGTTAGTTTTTAAATTTCTAATCAGACTTTATCTTTTCAAGGTTGACTTTTGAATTCCTTGGTGGTCCAGTGGTTAGGACTCCACGTTTTTACTGCCAGGGCCCCAGGTTTAATCCCTGGTTGGAAACCAAGATCCCACAAGCCATGCAACATAGCAAGCAAAAAAATAAAAGTTGACTTTTTTTCATATAGAGTTCTGTAGATTTTAGCTGGTATTCTCAAAATTTGGAGGAAAATTCACCTTTTTTATCTTTACTTCTGCTTGGCTATGGTTGCTCATTAAGCACTTTATGTTGTATTTTTATTAAGCCAGTTGAAGAATAGGGCAACATTTCAGCACCTCCGTGGTTGACAAAATCCTGGGTAACAGTAGTTTTCCAAAAAATTTTTGTAAGTAATCAGTTTCTATCTGAGTAGCTATAGCTTATTTGTGAATATTCTTTTAATTACTGGTTGATAACAATTTTATTTTCAAATTAAATTTAGAAGCTTTTAATATTATTTTGAAAATTTGAAAACTAAGTTTTTTCCAAGAAAGTTACTCCATATGCATATTGGGAAATTTCACTTGACATTTTTCTTTGGGAAACATATTTCTTGATCCAAACTTCATATGGTCATTTATCCAAAAAATCTACTAAAAAGAAAATTCAGGACCAGATTTTAAAGTCCCCAAGACAGTTTTTTCACTGCTCGTTTCATAAAAGATCTTAATCTTCTTATTAAAAGGAAAAAGTTGGCTTAAAATTCAACATTCAAAAAACTAAGATCATGGCATCTGGTCCTGTCACTTCATGGCAAATAGATGGGGAAACAATGGAAACAGTAACAAACTTTATTTTCCTGGGCTCCAAAATCACTGCAGATGGTGACTGCAGCCATGAAATGAAAAGATACTTGCTCCTTGGAAGAAAAGCTATACCAACCTAGTTCAGTTCAGTTCAGTCGCTCAGTCGTGTCCAACTCTTTGCAACCCCATGAATTGCAGCATGCCAGACCTCCCTGTCCATCACCAACTCCCAGAGTTCACTCAAACTCACATCCATCGAGTCAGTGATGCCATCTAGCCATCTCATCCTCTGTCATCCCCTTCTCTTCCTGCCCCCAATCCCTCCTAGCATCAGAGGCTTTTCCAATGAGTCAGCTCTTCGCATGAGGTGGCCAAAGTACTGGAGTTTCAGCTTTAGCATCATTCCTTCCAAAGAACACCCAGGACTGATCTTTAAAATGGACTGGTTGGATCTCCTTGCAGTCCAAGGGACTCTGAAGAGTCTTCTCCAACACCACATTTCAAAAGCATCAATTCTTCAGCGCTCAGCTTTCTTCACAGTCCAAGTCTCCCATCCCTACATGACCACTGGAAAAACCATAGCCTTGACTAGATGGACCTTTGTTGGCAAAGCAGTGTCTCTGCTTTTTAATATGCTATCTAGGTTGGTCATAACTTTTCTTCCAAGGAGTAAGCGTCTTTTAATTTCATGGCTGCAATCACCATCTGCAGTGATTTGGGAGCCCAAAAAAACAAAGTCTGACACTGTTTCTACTGTTTCCCCATCTATCTCCCGTGAAGTGATGGGACCAGATGCCATGATCTTAGTTTTCCGAATGTTGAACTTTAAGCCAACTTTTTCACTCTGCTCTTTCACCTTTATCAAGAAGCTTTTTAGCTCCTCTTCACTTTCTGCCATAAGGGTGGTATCATCTGCATATCCGAGGTTATTGATATTTCTCCTGGCAGTCTTGATTCCACCTTGTGCTTCTTCCAGTCCAGTGGTTCTCATGATGTACTCTGCATATAAGTTAAATAAGCAGGGTGACAATATACAGCCTTGATGTACTTCTTTTCCTATTTGGAACCAGTCTGTTGTTCCATGTCCAGTTCTAACTGTTACTTCTTGAGCTCCATATAGGTTTCTCAAGAGGCAGGTCAGGTGGTCTGGTATTCCCATCTCTTTCAGAATTTTCCAGTTGATTGTGATCCACACAGTCAAAGGCTTTGGCATAGTCAATAAAGCAGAAATAGATGTTTTTCTGGAACTCTCTTGCTTTTTCCATGATCCATCGGATGTTGGCAATTTGATCTCTGGTTCCTCTGCCTTTTGTAGAACCAGCTTGAACATCAGGAAGTTCACGGTTCACGTATTGCTGAAGCCTGGCTTGGAGAATTTTGAACATTACTTTACTAGCATGTGAGATGAGTGCAAATGTGCGATAGTTTGAGCATTCTTTGGCATTGCCTTTCTTTGGGATTGGAATGAAAACTGACCTTTTCCACTGTTACTTCTTGAGCTCCATATAGGTTTCTCAAGAGGCAGGTCAGGTGGTCTGGTATTCCCATCTCTTTCAGAATTTTCCAGTTGATTGTGATCCACACAGTCAAAGGCTTTGGCATAGTCAATAAAGCAGAAATAGATGTTTTTCTGGAACTCTCTTGCTTTTTCCATGATCCATCGGATGTTGGCAATTTGATCTCTGGTTCCTCTGCCTTTTGTAGAACCAGCTTGAACATCAGGAAGTTCACGGTTCACGTATTGCTGAAGCCTGGCTTGGAGAATTTTGAACATTACTTTACTAGCATGTGAGATGAGTGCAAATGTGCGATAGTTTGAGCATTCTTTGGCATTGCCTTTCTTTGGGATTGGAATGAAAACTGACCTTTTCCAATCCTGTGGCCACTGCTGAGTTTTCCAAATTTGCTGGCATATTGAGTGCAGCACTTTGATAGCATCATCTTTCACGATTTGAAATAGCCCAACTGGAATTCCATCACCTCCACTAGCTTTGTTCGTAGTGATGCTTTCTAAGACCCACCTAGACTGCATATTAAAAAGTAGTCTAGTCAAAGCTATGGTTTTTCCAGTAGTCATGTATGGGTGTGAGAGTTGGACCATAAATAAAGCTGAGTGCTGAAGATTTGATGCTTTTGAACGTGGTGTTGGAGAAGACTCTTGACAGTCCCTTGGACTGCAGTGGTACCTAGCAGATGTGCATGATATGTTAGTATAATGAAATGCTAAGCCAAATGCTCTGAGAAGGATGATCCAAAAGATTAGACACCCTCTCTCTTCCTCATTCTGATGAGATCATGACGTTTGCTTTTCGGTAGCTGCTGCAGTGTCAAGTGTAGGTGTTTGTACATATAAGTACAAAATAAAGATATTTCTGCATTAAAAATTATTTTTCTGCTAATGAAAGTTTTATATACGGTCTCATAATAATATTAATTCAGTTCTTCAGTAAATACTTGTTTATTTCATTAGAGTCTAAACTTTAAGAAAGGCCTTCATCAGTCTTATGTTCTGCTAATATTGCTTTTCTGCAAGTTGAAATCCTCAATATGGGTCCCTCGTCTTTCAGAGGACTTCGAGCATCTAGCACTCAAATTGACTCTTAGTCTACAGGTTTTTCCATTTGCTTGCCTCGAGAGAGCGCAGCTCCTCAGGAATGGAGTTGCTGAGTGCTTCTGGGATCTTGTAGAAGTGAGCAGAAGTTAGTCAGTCTGTTCAGTCGCGCAGTCGTGTCCGACTCTTTGCGACCCCATGAATCGCAGCACGCCAGGCCTCCCTGTCCATCACCAGCTCCCGGAGTTCACTCAGACTCACGTCCATTGAGTCCATGATGCCATCCAGCCATCACATCCTCGGTCGTCCCCTTCTCCTCCTGCCCCCAATCCCTCCCAGCATCAGGGTCTTTTCCAATGAGTCAACTCTTCGCATAAGGTGCCCAAAGTACTGGAGCTTCAGTTTTAGTATCATTCCTTCCAAAGATATCCCAGGGTTGATCTCCCTCAGAATGGACTGGTTAGATCTCCTTGCAGTCCAAGAGACTCTCAAGAGTCTTCTCCAACACCACAGTTCAAAAGCATCAATTCTTCTGCGCTCAGCCTTCTTCACAGTCCAACTCTCACATCCATACATGACCACAGGAAAAACCATAGCCTTGACTAGACGGACCTTAGTCGGCAAAGTAATGTCTCTGCTTTTGAATATACTATCTAGGTTGGTCATAACTTTTCTTCCAAGGAGTAAGCGCCTTTTAATTTCATGGCTGCAGTCACCATCTGCAGTGATTTTGGAGCCCAAAAAAACAAAGTCTGACACTGTTTCTACTGTTTCCCCATCTATTTCCCATGAAGTGATGGGACCGGATGCCATGATCTTAGTTTTCTGAATGTTGAGCTTTAAGCCAACTTTTACTAAACTTTAAATCTGTTATGAAGTCTTTATCTCTGAAACAGTTGGGTACTGGCATATGATTAGGTAAACAGATCAGTGGAATAGAATAAAAAGTCCCTGAAGGGACTCAAGTACATATGGAAATTTGGTGTGTGACAAAGGCCATCTTAAATTGCTGGGGCAATGGTAGGGGATATTGGGTAACTACTGGAAAAAGATCATCTGTATCTACACTAAACACAAGAATAAACTCTAAATGAATCATGAATCTGAATATAGACACTGAAACTATACAAGAGTAAGAAAAAACATGGGTACATTCTTCTGTAACTCTGGTACAGGGAAAGTCTTTCTAACCATGACTCATTATCCAGGAAAGAAAATAATAGATTGACTTGTATGGCAAAAGTACCTCATGCAAAGTTAAAAGGCTGTTGACATGCTGGGGAAAATATTTGTAATCTGTACTAGAGACAAGGGGCTAATACACTCAATATTTAAAGAATTCTTTAAGAGGCAGAAATGACTAAAATCAATAGGAAAAACAGAAAGAAGATAGGAACATAAAATTTGTTTTAAAACATATGCCATTTAAACATATGAAAAGATATTCAAACGACTTATAATTAAAGAAATGCAAGTTAGAACTCTACTGTCTCTCACTTATCAGACAGGCAAAAATGTAAAAGCATGACAACGCATCCTGTCGGCAAGGTAAGAGGAAACAGGCCCTCTCATGCACTGACGGTGGAAATGCAAAGCGGCACAGCCTTCAAGAGGGGATCCTGGCCTTGACTAGCTAAACAACTCATGTACTTCTCAGCTGAGCAATCCCACGTCTAGGAATCTATTCTGAAGATACATCTCCAAAAATACAAAAAAAAAATGCAGTTGTCTATTTTAATATTATTTGAATAAACCATGCTTTAAAAAAAATAAGCATGTTAAACAGCCATATTTAAATACCATGCATAAAAGAGCGGCTGAATAAACAGTAGTACAAACAGGCAATGGAGTACTATGCAACTGTAAAAGAGGGATAGTGATTTCTGTGAGCTGGTATAGTATGCTGTGTGCATGCTCAGTCATGTCTGACTCTTTGCAACGTCATGGACTGTAGCCTGCCAGGCTCCTCTGTCCATGGAATTTTCCACAGGAATACTGGAGTGGGTTGCTATTTCCTACATCCAGGGATCTTCCCAACTCAGGTATCAAACTCGGGTCTCCCACATTGCAGGCAGATTCTTTACTGTCTGAGCCACAGGGTAGCCCGTAAAAGTGTAAACAATACTCTAAAAAAAAGAACACTCTGAGAGAGAGAGAGTATAAAGAATGAACACACTTGGGAGGGGCTCCTCCCTGAAGATGAGATTCAGAACCTATCAAAGCAGGTGTGATAGACGGAGAGTCAGTGAATGCTAAAAATTAGTGAATTGCTTGGACCAAAGCTGCTCCACAGTCAGCAGACAAACAGGAAATGACCCTCTGGGGTGCAGGGAAGCCAAACTGGCAAGAGGAAAGGGCAGCCAGGGCCAGCAAACCAAAAGCTGTTTTCTGGAGTCCAAGTGGCCAAGACTAGCAGACAGGCACACAGAAGGAGTTGGGTCATCGGAAGCCTTCTCACCAGCTGAGCAGCATGAGGCCCAGTGTGATGTCCATGCTGGAAGGGCTACAGTGAGGTGGGCGCTGGACCAGTGCCAGGGCGATGAGCTCACGGGGACCATGTGGTCTGGATGAGCAGCACTGAAGTTTCCCACCCACCACTAGTGGCCATGTGACGGCAGTGAGAAGGTAACAAAGGAGCAGCAACTGGAACCAGCAAGAAAAGCCCCTTTCTCGACAGTGTCCCTCCAGTGCCCTTGACTGGCAGCTCAGAATGCGGTGCTCACCGTAAAGGAGAAATGCTTAACGGATTCATCTCCATCACAGTCGAGTAGGTAATGAAGGGAGAATTTGGAGATGAGGAGCAATAAATTGGTAACTGGTGAGAATACGAACAAAGAAATAAACCTAACTGAGTAATAACAAATGAAAAACATAAAAAAAAAAGAAAGTGGGGGAAAAAAAAACAACCAACATTGTTACTTTGAAAAAGCACTTTTACTATATTCACTAAAACTAAAGATAAAAAGCTAAAACTCACCCCTGTGAGTACTCACAAATGTACTCACAGGGGTGTGGGAAATTACTTTCTCTGAATTCTAATATAGAGCAAATAAGAGACAGGGGTTATAAACAGAGTGTTTAGGATAAACCTTGTGGTGATCAAATGGAATTGGAGGTATCACTATGTAGTGATGATTTTATTATATATATGTAGAAAGACAAATATACAAATAAATACAGATGTGCGTGTATGCTCATATATTTCTAGCTCTCTCCACTGAGAGCAACTAGAAACAATGATACTCTAGCAGCAGTAGGTAAACATACTGCCCAGATCTTGGTTTCTGAATACCAGTCTCCAACTGAAGAAACCAGGGCTCCTTGGAATAATGGCTCAGGCGATGGCTGGGCAGCAAAAGCACAAGATGGGCCTGGAACAAACAATCTGGGGTCTAGAAGTTAAGTACTGTAAACAAATGATGGGAACATATCAAAAGGATATAGAAGCCAAAACGAAGAGGATATTTTGGCCAAATATGAACCAAAAAAAAAAAATGATGAAAGTAATAGGCTATAAACCACAGAACATAATAAGAATCCATGAATCCATACTAATATAAGTAAATAATTGGGGAAAAAAAACAGAAAGCTCTTCCTTACAATAAAATTCCAATTTAGAATGTAGGAGTAATGATGGAAGGAGATCAAACTAGTCAGTCCTAAAGGAAATCAATCCTGAAGATTTATTGAAAGAACTGATACCAAAGCTGAAGCTCCAGTACTTTGGCCACCTGATGTGAAGAGCTGACTCGCTAGAAAAGACCCTGATGCTGGGAAAGACTGAAGGCAGGAGAAGAAGGGGACGACAGAGGAAGAGATGGTTGGATGGCATCACCGACTCGTGGACATGAGTTTGAGCAAGCTCCGGGAAATAGTGAAGGACAGGGAAGCATGGCGTGCTGCAGTCCATGAGGTCACAATGAGTCGGACACAACTTAGTGACTGAACAACAGCAAGAGTGATGGAAACAGAATGTCACCACTTTCAAACGCTATCATAATCTTTTATTTAGACATGAATGATCAATAAAAAATAAAAATTAGTAGCAAAAGTATTATGAGAAACAAGATATTTAAATAGTCTCAAAGTAGCTCTCTTGCAAAATACTTACTGATGGCAAAGGAAAAATAGTAAGTTAACAGTGGGGAAATCTAACAGATAACTACCTTAACCACATGATCAAAGTTAGTATCACAAGCAATGGGACAAATCAACATAGCATGCCTCTTGGTAGGATGCATCAAGAGGGATAAAACATAACTTCTATAGCAGTTAGTGCACAATGCCAATTTATTCATGAAGAAACAGCAGACAAACCCAAACTGAGGAACCTACAGAAATAACTCAGTTCAGTTCAGTTCAGTCGCTCAGGTGTGTCCAACTCTTTGCGATCCCATGGACTGCAGCACACCAGGCTTCCCTGTCCATCACCAACTCCCAGAGCTTGCTCAAACTCATGTCCATAGAGTTAGTGATGCCATCCAACCATCTCATCCTCTGTCATCCCCTTCTCCTCCTGCCCTCAATCTTTCCCAGCATCAGGGTCTTTTCCAATGAGTCAGTTCTTCACATCAGGTGGCCAAAGTATTGGAGTTTCAGCTTCTGCATCAGTCCTTCCAATGAACATTCAGACTGATTTCCTTTAGGATGGACTGGTTGGATCTCCTTGCAGTCCAAGGGACTCTCAAGAGTCTTCTTCAACACCACAGTTCAAAAGCATCAATTCTTCGGCACTCAGCTTTCTTTATGATCCAACACTCACATCCATACATGACTACTGAAAGAACCATAGCTTTGACTAGATGGATCTTTGTTGGCAAAGTAATGTCTTTGCTTTTTAATATGCTGTCTAAGTTGGTCATAGTTTTCTTCGAGGGAGCAAGTGTCTTTTAATTTCCTGGCTGCAATCACCACCTGCAGTGATTCTGGAGCCCAAAAAAATAAAGTCTCTCACTGTTTCCCCATCTATTTTCCATGAGGTGATGAGACCAGATGCCATGATCTTCATTTTTCACATGTTGGGTTTTCAGCCAGCTTTTTCACTCTCCTCTTTCACTTTCATCAAGAGGCTGTTTAGTTCTTCGCTTTCTGCCATAAGGGGGGTGTCATCTGTGTATCTGAGGTTATTGATATTTCTCCCGGCAATCTTGATTCCAGCTTGTGCTTCATCTAGCCCAATATTTTGTATGATGTACTCTGCAGGGTGACAATATACAGCCTTGACATACTCCTTTTCCTATTTGGAACCAATCTGTTGTTCCATGTCCAGGTCTAACTGCTGCTTCTTCACCTGCATACGGATTTCTCAGGAGACAGATAAGGTGGTCTGGTATTCCCATCTCTTGAAGAATTTTCCATAGTTTGTTGTGATCCACACAGTCAAAGGCTTTGGTGTAGTCAACAAAGCAGAAGTAGATGTTTTTCTAGAACTCTCTTGCTTTTTTTGATAATCCAACAGATGCTGGCAATTTGATCTCAGCAGTGACCACAGGCCTGGAAAAGTTCAGTCTTCATTCCAATCCCAAAGAAAGGCAATGCCAAAGAATGTTCAAACAGAAATAACTGTCCAGTGTCTTTTTAAAGGGTTAAGGGTATGAAAAACAAAGAAAGACGAAGAACTATTCTAGATTCAAGGGACTGGGATGAAGTGAGCAATGCAACTAGAGTACAAAATCCACAGACACTCATTCCCAGGGTCGTGTGAGTGCAGGGTTGGCCTTGAAGGAAACCAAGGAAACGTGACAACTAAATGCAACATGTCATCCTGGTTTAGATCCAAGCCAGTTGTGGGAAAGTTGGTGAAATTTGAATAAGGTCTGTAGATTATATAACAGAATGGTATCAATGTTAATTTCCTGATTTTTATCATTGTACTGTATTAGGTAGATTAACTTTTGAGGAATCTGGATATGCAGGAATTTTTATACCATTTGTACAACTTTTTTATAAGTCTAAAATTAACTTAAAAGGAAAAGTTTGAAATTTTTTAATTAAAAATATATTAAAGCCAAACAAGTAAGGGCACAGGTTTCCAGTCAAGAACCAAGCATAATATCATGTAGGGGGACATTTGTTAAGTAAAGAAACTATGATGCAGGGTGAAAGGGTAGGCTTTGGAACCATCCAGATGTGTGCTCAAGTCTGGCCTTGTTAGTTACTAACTGTGTGATGCTAGCCTGTGATCTTCCTAAGCCTGTTTCCTCATTAGACATATATGTTAATGAGTCATCATAATAATACCAACTTCATATGATTATCTGTGTTGTTGTTTTTGTTCAGTCACTAAGTCATGTCAGACTCTTTGTGACCCCATGGACTGCAGTACGCCAGACCTCCCTGTCTCTCACCATCTCCCAAAGTTTGCCCAAGTTCATGTCCATTGCATCGGTGATACCATCCAGTCATTTCATCCTCTAATGCACTCTTCTCCTTCTGACCTCAATCTTTCCCAGCATCAGGGACTTTTCCAAAGAATCAGTTGTTTGCATCAGATAACTAAAATATTGGAGCTTCGGCTTCAGTATCAGTCCTTCCAATGAGTATTCAGGGTTGATTTCCCTTAAGATTGACTGGTTTAATCTCCTTGCTGGCCAAAGGACTTTCAGGAGTCTTCTCCAGCACCACAGTTCAAAGGCATCAATTCTTTGGCATCAACGGTGCCAAAGACGGACCTTCTTTATGGTCCATGCCTTTCAACTGTACTTGACCACTGGGAAGACCATAGCCTTGACTATATGGCCCTTTGTCAGCAGAGTAATGTCTCTGGTTTTCAACACACTGTCCAGATTTGTCATAGCTTTCCTGACAGGAAGCCATCTCTTCTGATTTCATAGCTGCAGTTATCTATATTCCAATCTATATTATGATTATTGATATTCAATAGACCGTATTTGTAAACAACTTTAGTAAAACTCAATCAATAGGAGTCCCAGTAGTTGTGACTGTGGTTGTTAGGGTTAGCCATATATTTTTAGTTATTTATTTACTTGGCTGCAGCAGGTCTTAGTACCAGCGCACAGGATCTTCTGTGTCAAGCAGGATCTTTCATTGTAGCGGGGCAGGCTCAGCAGGCCCTGGGCATGTGGGATTTTAGTTTCCCAACGAGGGGCTGAACCCACCCATGTCCCCTGCATTGCAAGGTGGATTCTTAACCACTGGACCACCAGAGAAGTCCCAGGGTTAGCCATATCAATGAGTAAGTTATTCCTTGTGAAGAATTACACTGAGTACACTAAAAGGGCCCCTTTAAGACCAAGGAGATACATTTTTGGGGGGCTTCCCAGGTGGCACCAGTGGTAAAGAATCCATCTGCCAAAGGAGGAGACACGGGAGACATGGGTTCAATTCTTGGGTCTGGAAGATTCCTTGGAGGAGGGCATGGCAACCCACTCCAGTATTACTGTCTGGAGAATCCCATGGAAAAAGGAGCCTCGTGGACTACAGTCTACAGGGTCACAGAGAGTAGGGCCGCAGAGTTGGACACAATGAAGTGACTTAGCACACACAGATACATTTTTTAACTGACAAAATGGATAAATAAAAAGTGGCTGGTTTGTTTTTTTTTTTATATCAAAACATGATTCTTAGGCCTCTTTTGGAGCAAATAGCTTTTGGTTTAGTTTTAACTTTGTAAAACCAGATGTATGACATGAAGCAATTATTGGCACATTGCCTTAAGCAGATGGGGAAAAGGCCACCACAGGGTGACTTGGGCATGGGGAGAACCTAGCTCACTAATAAGTCTTAAATGCTGACTCTTTCAAAGAGGTGAAGAGAAGCCAGACCCCTGGCTTGTCTTTTCTAAGCAGATTCTGAACTACTTAAATGTGATGACATAGATCAAATATTTGAGGTTCAGGATTGCTTGTAGGTTCATGCTTTCTCCTTTAATCCATTTTTTGAGATAACTCCAGCAAAAATAGTGGGCAAGACAGAAGAAGGTTGAAAATGGCTAAAGAGATTCTATTTGGGGCTGCTTCAGTGCTAAGTAAAACACGAAAATGTCTGGTGTTGCTAGTGATACATGTATTTTATGAAAAGGATAGAAGACCAAGAGACTTCCATGACAGCTATTCCCTATATAAACAAGGGAAACCATCACAAACAAAATATGTCAATCTGCTATCTTCCAAATATTGACAATAATCCTTTAAGGTTAAGAACAAAGGCTGCATTCCTGAATGAAGTTTCTTATCTTTAAGATCAACTCCAAAGTTTTGGAAATCCTGGGTTTTGAACATTAATAACCCCAAAGAATTTCCATCCAGTCATTTGGAAACGCAACTCAAATTCATGCTAACCTTAACTGAGGCTTGTGTGTGTGAGTGTGTGTGTGTTCAGTTGTGTCCAAATCCATGGACTGTAGCCCACGAGGCTCCCCTTCCATGGAATATTCCAGGCAAGAATACAGGAGTGGGTTGCCATTTCCTACTCCAGGGGATCTTCCTGACCCAGGGAACGAATCCAGGTCTCCTGCTTTGGCAGGTGGAGCCACTTCAGAAACCCTAACTGAGGCTTAACTGTCTGTAATCTTTCCCTGACTTCTTGTTGATTCCTGAGAACTCTGATCATATTGGATATTCCAAAGCATCTTCGTCTTTGAATCCTCATCCAACACTGCTCCCCTTCACTCAGCAGTGACCTCTGACCTCTACGTTATGGTGCTAAGATCTGGTCTGTTTAGAGCAAGTGTCATCTAAATCGTTGTGGTGTTACTTCCATTCTTATCCAGCACTTTCCTACCCTCCAGCCTCTTCTCAGTAACTTTCCTTCTCCAGGACTCACTCCTTGATTTGGATTCTCAATCTCATACCCAAAAGCTCTTTCCAACGTATCATTTATTTTTCTGATTTTCTGTCAAAAATCCCCGTAGTCTTTGGGACTTCCCTGGCAGTCCATTGGTTAAGACATCACCTTCCAATAGAGGGAATGAGGGTTTGATCCCTGCCTGGGAGTTAAGATCCCACATACCTCGGGGGCCAAAAAATCAAAACATAAAACAGAAGCAATATTGTAACAATTTGATAAAGGCTTTAAAAATGGACCTCAAAAAAACTTTAAAAGAAATATAGTCTTCCCTTATGCTTTCCCAGAAGCGCTATACTTCTGTTTCCCTGCACAAATCATTGATTTATACTTTACACCTGGCATCTATCCTCACTTCTCTACTGAGACAAAGGCAAGAACATTTTAGTAACATCTGTCTTCTCTGTCTTTGCCATGTCTGACTTTGGTGAACACGCAGGCTCAGTCCTAACTCTAGATCTTTGCCCTACAGCAGCCCCACCTGAAACCTTCCCTCCTCTTCATTTGTGTCATCCCTACCCATGCTTAAAGGTCCCACTTGAACCCCTCTTCATCTGGGAAGTCTCGCCAGAATCCCCCTTCTCTGAACTCTTGCAATACTGCTATTAGGGTCCATTCCATCTCGGAGGTGCCCCCAAATGATGGTTTGGGGGACTACCCAGTGCGCACTTCACGCAGTTTGGCCCAGCAGCTCTTTCTTGCCCAAAGAGTGAGCATCATTCCCTAATCATGCCAACTGGATTCTCTCTCCCAGGAATAGGAATCCTGAATGGAGTGACCAAAGGAGAAAGTGGATAGAAGTAAACCATCCTGACTGGAGGATCCTGCTGAGCCTGTGTCCTGACCCCACCCCTTAGATCCTGGGAGGTACAGGATGGGGTCTTCCTGAGTGTGGTTCTTACACATTTTCTTCATTTCCATGAGCCATGCTTTCTTTTTTTCCCTCTTAACTTGACCAGAGTAAATGTTTCTCCCTACATCCAAACACACTTAACTAGGATTTTCCCACTGCCTTAAAAAAAAATATTTATTTATTTGGCTGGGTCGGGTCTTAGTTGCGGCACTTGTGATCTTCGCTGCTTCATGCAAGAGTTTTCACTGCAGGGCATGGACGGTCCAGTTGTGGCAGGCGGGTTCCAGAACGTGTGCACTCTGTAGTTGCAGCTGCCGCTTAGTTGCTCTACAGCATGTACGATCTCAGTTCCCAAACCAGGAATGGAATCCCTGTCCCTGCACTGCAAGGCAGATTCTTAACCACTGGACCACCAGAAGTCCCTCCCATTGTCTTTTATTACTGTTTAATTTGAGGAAAGAGTAACTAATTAAATCTTGTGTACCAACGAGATAGGAAGTTTCCTGAGGGCAAAACTCTGCCTTACAGTTCTATATATCTTACATAAGTTTTTAATAATTCAACTGCATGATACTACTCATATGTGAAAAATCTCTATCTATGAACAAAGAAATAAGAATAACTACCTGAAATCATCTTTATGATTTTTTGTTGCAGTTTAGGATCATTTGTTAATCCCACAAACACAGCCCAAGTGCCAATTACTGATCATGAACCAAGTTAGGCCCTGCCGTTGTGTGCAAGATGAAAAAGACAAAAGACATGGCCTCTGTATCTGGAGCTCTTCTTTCCAGTTTAAACTGTGCTACCCAGTGATAGTACCTCATATCAACTTGGTACTTTCAGTTCTGAAACGTTTCCAAGTACAACACATCATTTGTTATTTCTATTTTATTAATGGGGAAGCTGCCGACACATCATGTGACCAAGATCAAGACCAGAGCTACCAGGACGACACAGGTCTCTTGATTGACAGTGTTTTCCTTCCTTCTCTCTCTTCCACAGTGAGAAACATTTCCTTCAGGACACAATTAAAGACTGATATTATGTTTTCTTTAATTCCCACGTTACATCCAACTCACGGGTTATTCTCCTGTTAATAGAAGATAGAGGTAGTTTTTGAGGTTTTGCTAGAGAAAAACAACAGAAGTATTAGCTGATTCTGGGACACCTGACTAACAAATATTTGTGGAGTGCAAGCTCAGTGTGATGCACTGGGCTATCCTGTGATTACACCACTCAGGACATACACAGTTCCTGCCTTCACTAAGTCTATGGTCTTGTGGGAGGGCAGGAAAGTGTCATATATATATGGTAAGTTCTAGAAGGAGGAGATATGCCCATATGCAAGTTCCTCAAGTTTTTATGTTCACAAAGAATCTGAATTGAACCTCTCAGTCTCCCCCAGTCATCGGCATATTGATTGCAACCTATCAGCTTTGCTTATTTCCCTCATTCCAGAACCAGTATCTCATCATCTTTAGAGTATCACCTCTCTTCAAAACTTCCCTTTTCTTTCTAGTCTCTCCTCCTAATTCTCTATTTCCATGGTGATCCTCAAAATCTTTCTGATCCACAGGGCACTCACAAAGATCCTGTCAGATCCTCAGTGGTCCTCAGAGCTCTGTTAAAATTTTTTTTTTCTTTTCTGAGAAGCAGAGAGTTGTCTCTGTTATCTTGTCAGTGGTCCAGGACAGGACCAGGAGGCCAAGAGCCAAAGGGCACACCATGAAATTTCTCTTTCAGAAATGCATTGTTAGCAAGCAGTTCACCTAAATGTGTCCTCCTGCTGGTTTGCTTTCAGGGTCAACAGAAGTACATAAAACTTTTCAACTTTCTTCAAAACATTTGCCATAAAATTGACTTAATAAAAAGAATAACAATAGTAGCTGCAAGTTACAAAGCAAAACTAGGCTAGGACACGTCTGTTAAAAGGGCAGTTGATGGAAAAACTAAATTTTCTATCAGTGAGTCCACATTCATCAAATGGTAAAACATACACATTTCTGGACTATTTTAAAAATACTACTATCAAATTACTTTGAAAAATAAATTTGTATAAGGTATAATTTTCATGTATAATTACTGCTAATATAGGCAGAATGAGGCATTGCTAGGATGATTTGATAGAGTTAGGAGTGAGAATATGAAGAAATTTTATACTCACTGTGTTTCTCAACTATGGCTGGTGAGAGATATCTGAAAGACTACAAAATGTAAAATGAGGTCAGGCAGTGATGTAAAAGTCTGCGTATTTCTTTGATCATAATACCCAGTACTTTTTCATTGAATCTGCTAACATTTATTACTCCTCACAGCATTCTCATGATATATTATCAACAGCTGGATTTTGTCTTCATGGTTAAGATGTGTAATAAGGGAGTTAAAAGATCTGTAAAGGAGTTGGAGGCAGGGCTAGTTTCTAAATCTTGCATTTATAGTATAATACATCATTAAGTACAGTGTAATAAATCTTTTTGAACTGTGGTGTTGGAGAAGACTCTTGAGAGTCCCTTGGATTGCAAGGAGATCAAACCAGTCAATCCTAATGGAAATCAGTCCTGAATGTTCATTGGAAGGACTGATACTGAAGCTGAAACTCCATTACTTTGGCCACCTGATGCGAAGAACTGACTCATTGGAAAAGACCCTGATGCTGGGAAAGATTGAAGGCAGGAGGAGAAGGGGACAACAGATGAGATGGTTGGATGGCATCACCAACTCGATGGACATGAGTTTGAGCAAGCTCTGGGAGTTGGTGATGGACAGGGAAGCCTGGCATGCTGCAGTCCATGGGGTCACAGAGTTGGACACGACTGAGTGACTGAACTGAAGTGACATCATTAAGAGCTCCAGCTTTGTGAAAAGACAAACCTAGGTTTAAATTCAGGCTCTGTCACTTAATTTGTCTATGTGACCCTAAGCAAGATACTTACTATCTGTCAGGTTCTCCATCTGTAAAAAGAGAATATGTAATAGACCACAAAAATGGGCCCCATTGTTCAGCATTTCCTGTATCTATATACTTTGCCATGCTGTTTTCCAATGCTCTTTAAAGGGATGGAGGGCATTATTCCACATCCTTACACTATGTGACTTGCTTTGACCAATGAGATATTAACAGACGTTGTAAGAAGATTGAAAGGGACTTATGCAATTAGGCTTTTTCAGAGCTTACACTCTGCAATTAACAACAGAACACACCCAGTCCAAGACTTCTGGAGAAGAGATACAAATGGAGGAACTGAATTGCCCCTACTTATCCCAGCCAATGGAGAAGGCAATGGTAACCCACTCCAGTACTCTTACCTGGAAAATCTCATGGACGGAGGAGTCAGACATGACTGAGCGACTTCACTTTCACTTTTCACTGTCATGCGCTGAGAAGGAAATGGCAACCCACTCTAGTGTTCTTGCCTGGAGAATCCCAGGGATGGGGGACCTGGTGGGCTACCATCTATGGGGTCGCACAGAGTCAGACACAACTGAAGTGACTTAGCAGTATCCCAGCCAAGGTCAGGTTAGATCTGTCTTCACTGAACCAGATCCTACAGGTCATGAGCCAGTTCAGTCAAGGTTGGCAGATCGATTTAACCAGTCACCCTGCATGTATAAGCAATAAATAGCTATTTATATATGCCTCTGGGGTTTTGTGGGGTTTTATTACATAACACTGCTATGACAATAGACAACTGACACATAATGGTGGTACCTATCATACACGTGTCAATGTGAGAAAATACATGTAAATCAGTATAGAACCTAATGATGATTCTAACAATAAAAATAATAATGTGTATTGTTATTTTGGAGAAACAGTTACAGAATATGCAAAGGTATTGGCAGTTCATCTGTGGATCCTGAACACGACCTATTGTGTTGAAAAGTTTTTTTATAAAATCAGGCAATTTTATTTCCAGTTTTTGCAAAGAGCCAGGCAATTTTATTTTTTAAGCTTGTAAGTATCCTCCAGGCCAGAATACTGGAGTGGGTAGCCATTTCTTTTTCCAGGGGATCTTCCCAACCAGGGATTAAACCCAGGTCTCCCACATTGCAGGCAGATTCTGTACCAGCTGAGCCACCAGGGAAGTCCAAGAATACTGGAGTGGGTAACCTATCCCTTCTCCAGGGGACCTTCCTGACCCAGGAATGCAACCAGGGTCTCCTGCATTGTAGGCAGATTCTTTACCAACTGAGCTACCAGGGAAGCCCCCCTGAATATAACCAGTCTCACTGAAAAGTTTTTTACAAAATCATGCAGTTTTACTTCCAGTTTTTGCAAAGAACCAGTTTTATTTTTTAAGCTTGTAAGTATCCTGAAATCTGTTCTTATTAGTAAAACAGTTCTTTTTGTCTACAAGATTTACCTTGTTAAGTTTTTTAAAAACATAAAACAAAACAAACAACAAAAAACCCCACACAAACAGAGTAGAGAAAGACATTCATATTTACAACCTACTGAGAGAAGCCAAAGTCTAGGCTTATGAATAAATTCGAGTTATGAGATTTTTGTTCCAGCAGAGGGCTGGGCAGGGATGAACAATCCTCATCCTTCTGGTTCTTTTCCTATTCGGGTAATCTTCTTGAGATTGTTCAATGCGATGGTGAGGAAATGGAACTCTCAAGTTTAAATTCTGGTTCTGCCCCTTACTAGCTCTGTGATCTTGAGCACATTAAATTCACTCACTCCTTAAGTGGGAAAAAAGAATAGTAACCTTCAAGGTTGCTGCAAGAATCACATAATAGCTGCAAAGCTTCTCACAGCCATGCCTGGCACACGATAAAGTCAATAAATATCAGCAATTACTAGTTATTCTAACAGATAAGTCTGTGTTCTGTCAGCTCCATTTTTAACTAGGCTGGATTGCAGAGAATACTACTAAGTCAGGTAAGCCTAATAAGCCTGGATACAAAATATTGGTATTGAACTCTCTGTAAACATGGGCTTCCCAGGTGGTACTAGTGGCAAAGAATATGCCTGCCAATGCAGGAGATGCAAGAAACTTGGGTTCAACCTCCCTGAGTCAGGAAGATCCCCTGGAATAGGAAATGGCACCCCACTCTAGTATTCTTGCCTGAAGAATTCCATGGAAAGAGGGTGTGTCCCTGGGTCACAAAGAGTCTAACACAACTGAGCACATCTCTGGAACTTGTATCTTCTTCTCTTCCATGCGTGTGGCTTAAGCCATTGATGTTTCTCAGCCCCCATGCCATCTCAGAGTTAGTCCCCATGCTGGCTCCCCTCAGAGTTTTGAGGAAGAGCCCAAAGTGACCTCTAACTTTGCCCTATCACTCTGTCCATTAGCACAAAGACAAATCAAATGCCCTTCACCTAACCAATCAGTAACATGAAGAGACAAGTGACTTGCCTTCTTTTAGACATCAACATTCTTCCCTTTTTTTTTTTTTTGCTATTTCTCTTATTATCCAGTGAAATTAACTGTGGGAGCCACAGTCTACTCTGAGAGTTACTGACCTCCACAGGAAAGGAGAGATCAGGACAGAAACCATAAAAAGGCTTACACTTTCCTTCATGGAGCTATTTCCTCCATGTCGGCTCCTAAATTCTCTTCTTCTATATCCTCCAGGAGTCAAAGAGTAGGCCACGTCATTTCTTTCGGGATTTTATGAATGCCTCTCTATTGTGGCCTCAAAAGCTGCTGAAACAGTCAGGACATTAATTGCATTAGCCCCAATGCCACAGTCAGCCTCAATTCTCTCTCCTCTTGGGTCCTGCTCAGCTATGCTATCTAACCAAGCAGGGTGGACAATAAGCACCAGATGAAATTACGGCCCAAACAATATGCCAGCACTGTAAAATTCCCGAAATTGACTGCCACCTTGTAAAAGTTAACAATACAAACTTTCTCCTATTATCAGTTCAATCTGTTGCTGCTACAGAGAAAATTCAGTCCAAAATTCTGCCCAACCCTATTTCCTTTTACTGACTCAGTTCCAGGCAGAAGAGATGGTATTCAGGCCTTTGGGTGGAATCTGCGATCCTTTGTTAGCAGCTGCCCCCGGGCCATCTGCCAGGGTAATTGGAGGAGAGCCTTAACACCTTCAAAGTTTGATCATTTCAACCCTAAGGCTCTCATTTTCTTCTCTTCTGAAATACCTAAGGGTCAACAAAACACACCCGAACATCGTACCAGCCTTAATTTCATGAACTTCAAAAGCACAAATTCCCAGTATCAATCTAAACATCAATTTCCAACTGACGGCAGTTCCCAAGCAAAAGACTGCATTTCCCAGAGCCCAAGACGTTATTTTCCAGATGCTTAGTGCTAATGCCAGCTACAGATAGTTGTAAAAATTTTGTGTTACCCACGTCTGCAAGAAAACAAACAGACAGACAAAAAGACAGAAAGAAAGGCCTCTTCCTTTAGATTTCAGGATGCCAGTGAACTTGTACCAACTGTTAGAATTCAGGCCTTGGGAAGCCAAGTCATAGGAAGAGAGAAATTCTATATCAAGACACAAATTTTGACACTGTGTGCTCCCTGCCAGGCTTTGCCTGCACAACTGAGCTTATATACACAATTAAAATGGTAACTTAAAAAGAAAAAGATGAAAGATTTTCTATAGCCCTCATGGCTAACTCTGCCAAGAGTAATCAGCAGTGAAAAGATAAAGCCATCAGTATTTGAATTTAAATGTTAAAATAATAATAAAGCCCATGGTCTCCCTAAGGTTAGTTTATAATAAAAATAACTTCTTGATCCTGGAAAACTTATCTGGTTTCTTTCTTCCTTTCATTCTCCACTTAATGACTGAAGTTATTATTTCCATGGTGGTCTCCAAACCACACTTGGTTTCTATGTAGATTGGCATGTCACCTCCAACAATTTCACCAGCTGCCTTTTCCTCTCAAGAGAATACGATTAAAATATTAATCCAGCTTCTGGACTAATCTTGCAAAAAAAAAAAAAAAGTTGTATAAATCAATCTCTGCACAGGATTTTCCTCACTCTGAAATGTGCAACGTGTCCTCATTATATTTGTGATGCTTGCACAGGAAAGTAAGGTTCTAGCAAAAGAGATCTAAAATGTTTACCTCTCTGCCCCTCTCTCCCACTGCTTCTTCCTGACTTCTCAAATTTGAGAATGGGAAATGGCATGCGCCAGCTCAAAAATGTAGGTTTCTAAATGGGAAGAAAGGAGCTGGAAGAAATCACCAGGGGTCTAGGTGATGCTCTCTGGGCTGCCCAGCAGTGACCAATGGCCTCTGGCAAAGCACACAAAGATGGAGGGCGCGCTCAGCCAGCCGACAGGGCACTCTCAGCCATGCTAATTTACCCGTTTGTCCTGCTGGCTGGAAACCATCCAGAACTGCAAATCCATCAGTCAGTCGGCACTGACCGAAACCGCCTCTGGGCCTAGCATCAGGCTAAATCCTTGCTTTTGAGGAGCTTACAATCTAATTATTGTAATTAGAGGCCAATTGACTATTAAACTATGTGACACTAATAGGAGTTTGAAGAAAACGGTAGTTGTGGGCTGGAGACGTTGGAAAAGCTTTCATGGAGCCTGCAAGACTCTGAAGGGAAGAGCACAGTCATGCTTGAGGATTATGAAGTTGGTAGAATGTGCTTAGGGTAGGAAAATCAGAAAAAAACCTTTGTGTGGAGTCTTGGGCTCGTCTGAGGAGGAAATCCCACAACGGAGGTGGCGAGCCTGCAAGGTTCCCTGGGCCATTCTGGCCACAGAACTGGTCACCAAGAAAACGGAACTCCTCTCAGGTCAGGAAGAAGTTCCATCTTTCCTGAAATGGTTTAGCAGTTGAATCAGGATGGTGGACATTGCCAATATAAAAATCAAGCTGACATCCTTAACTTACTGAGGCCTCCAATACAGAAATGTCATTGAAAGAATGGCTTTCTAGCAATGTCAGCTGAGACGAGATTGAAAGTTGAAAGTACTTTCCTGGGAAGTCAGCCTTACTGATGGAGTGTGTGTGTGCTCCACTGCTGAGTCCTGTCCAACTCTTTGCGCCCCTATGGACTGTAGCCTGCCAGGCTCCTCTGTCTATGGGATTTTCTTGGCAAGAATACTACAGTAGGCTGCCATTTACTCCTCCAGGGGATCTTCTCGATCCAGGGATCGAACCTCATCTCCTGCATCTCCTTCATCAGCAGGTGAATTCTTTACCCTTGAGCCATCTGGAAAGCTCCAACTGATGGAGCGATAGGCCTTTTGCCAAAGGGCACTAACGGCTGAAAAAGATGACTGATAGTATATTTTAGGACTAGGATTAGAATGACCAGCAGTAGAATTCTGTTCCATTAATTTTAAAAAGTCATACTGTAGGTTTCAGCCAAAGTAATTAATAAAAATAGCAAGACTTTGTTTCTTCTGTTCCCTTAATTATTAACTTTGCATTCATCTGCATATTTTAATTGAACTACATGCATTACATGAAAAAAGTGCCTCTGGAGAAGCAATCTGCTTCCTTCAGCTCTTCCCATGATTAATGACAGATAAAGTGGGCAGGGTGAAAGCATTTTTCAACATGGCAATTTTGATTTTCCAAAAGAAAAACTGTCAAGGCCCATTTTCTCAGATTGCTGATTGAAATCAACTAGCGTAATGGGTTAATTCTGAAATCTCATCTCTAATTATTATATAAAACTGATATGTACCTCTGTCTCCTTTGTTGGGGGGGTGGTTCAAATTTTATCTGAGGCAGACTTCATGGAAAAGGAGGGACACTGGCTGTACTCTGAAAGGCAAGTAGGATTTGGAACAGCAGGGAAGAGGGTGAGGGGCAGCATATGCAATATTAGAGGATGGAAGAAACAAGGATCATTTGCAGGTCAGGTTTTCCATAAGGTGGTCAGGGCCTGGCAGAAACTGATGTTTCTGAAGAGCTCATCTCTGCTTCAGCCTGGGAGATGATTGCAAAGTGGGCTGGGCTGCAGTGGGAATGAGAGCTGGGCTTTCTGTGATCTTTCTGGAAGGTCAAAGGAGGTGTGACGTTCACTCAGTTCTGTGCTGTAAGGAACCCAGGTCTCTTTGCCCCATTTAAAGAGAGTTATAACGAGGTGGATGAACTTAGAGCCTATTACACAGAGTGAAGTAAGCCAGAAAAACAAATATGTATTAATGCATATATGTGGAATCCAGAAAAATGGTACTGATTAACCTATTTGCAAGGCAGCAATAGAGACAGACTTATGGACACAGTGCGGGAAGGAGCGAGTGGGACATTGAGAGAATAGCATTGAAACATATACATTACCGTACGTAAAGTAGACAGCCAGTGGGAATTTGCTGTATGACGCAGCTCAAACTGTTGCTCTGGCACAACCTAGAGGGTGGGAGGTGAGAGGGAGGTTCAAGAGGGAGGGGACATATGTGTGTATACTTATGGCTGATTCATGCTGATGTATGGCAGAAACCAACACAACCTTATAAAGCAATTATCCTCCAATTTAAAAATAAATAATTTTTTTAAAAAGATGATGGGAAGATTACCAAGAAAAATAATAAAGACTCTAACGTGGGCTGATATCACCACTCACCCCACAATTCCCAATTTTTAAGGACCATCTCAGAAGTTTCTAGGCATGGGGGTAGGCTGCAGGCTCAGAGAGGCTACTTCTCAGCCACCACCAGATAGGAACTGTGTTTGTCATGCTGACCCCAAGCCTAGGACTCCGTCAGACCGGCAGCTCCAGCACTTTGCACAAACACATGTGATGAATGGTGTGTGAACACACCCCTGTGGGCATTCCCAGGCTTGTGCACAATTCCCTGAATGCTGGCGCTTTAACCCCACCCCTTCTCCAAAACAAGAAAGCACAGCAGAATATTAGATGAGAGACAGTGTCATCGAGAAAGGCTTGAATCCACTCTAAGGTATGCTTTGAACAAAAATAAATAATTCAGAGATGTCAGCACACTATTAAGAAAAAAAAAAGATGGATTGAAATATTTCACAGAGTTGCAACACCATGATGAGAACCGCTGCCTTTGACACGAAGCTGCCTGGGACACCCGACACTTGTCACACATGTAGACTGCAACTGATCAGTCTTGAGGGCTGCCCCACCTGGCTGCCCTCCACCGTTCTGCTCTTTCTCCATAGCAAATGGATCGACGCCTATGACTGTACGGAGTGATGATTAACAGCACGTACTACTGTATATGAAACAGATAAACAACGAGGACCTACTATACAGTAACGGGAACTATAGTCAATATATGGTAACAACCTATAATGAAAAAGAATCTGGAAAGAATAGATATAGATGCATATGAATCGCTTTGCTGTACACCTGAAACTAACATGATATTGTAAATTTACTACTCTTCAATTTTTTTAATGGTTAAAAAATGTAAAATAAAATCTGGGAAAGTAAATGTGAAAACAGAAGCCTTTTTTACAAAATAAAAAGCATGGCCTCTGGAGACAGCCTGCATGAATTCAAATCCTAGCTTCACGTCTTCCTGTTCTTCATTAGGGCTGTTCACGACTATTTCCATTCTGCTCCTCCTGAGATAGACGGATTACATTTCCTGCCACCTTGGAGTGGGCGTGTCTGTGTGATTTTAACGCCTATGTGAGAAGAGCTGAGTCTCTTCCGGTCAAAAGCCAGTAAGCCCTCCTTACTGAAGAGCGGCCGACGGTCCGGCAGCGCAGGAGTCACCCGGAGGCTTGGCAGGAGTGCGGGTTCACCGCGTGCCCCTAGCGAGCTCCCCGGGCCGTGCACACACGCAGTCGAGGGTGCAGCCCTGCTCCACTGCTTGCCGTTCTCTCACCTCCCTGCCGCCATGACCGACCGTGTTCCAGACGGTGGTCCAAGCTCTTGTCCCGACCCGAAGTAGAGCAGGAGAGAGTTAAAGATTTAAGTCACTAAAATGTGGGGGCTGTGCCCGTGGCATAAACCAGCCTGTTCTGACGGACACGCGTGCTCAGTGCTCTGTGACTCTGGACAGGTTTCGGTTTCCTGGGTGTAAATGGAGATGACCACCGTACCGATTCTCAGGGTGGGTGTGAGGTTTACTGAGGTAACATGTGAAAAGCGCCGGGCACATATTTGACGTAAATGTTAGCGTCTGTTTCTGACACATTGCATCCCCACAGTTCAGATCCTGCCTCGTGATGTGAGATTCCAGGCGCTTTACCTCATGAGAGTAGGGTCAGAACCTCTGCCCGTGGCCACGCCCTGCCCCAAACTCAGAAGGGAGCGTGAAATCACTCCCATCAGAGGCGGAATGGAAAACGACTCCTTCTCACAAGGAAGTAGGGGATCTTTGTGACTTGGTCCACAAACATCCCGTGCCTGGGTCTTCACACCAGGGTCTCTTCCTTACTCTAATATTGCATATGCTGCCCTTCACCCTCTCCCCTGCCTTCTCAAATCCTACTTGCCTTTCAGGATACAGTCAGTGTCCCTCCTTCTACATGAAGTCTGCCTCAAATACTTCTTTACTGTGCAATTGAGAATTGACATAGTTTCTGTCCATTGGGAGTCTCAGGTGGCGCAGTATTAAAGAATTTGCCTGCAAAATAGGAGACATGGGGTCAATCCCTGGGTCAGAAAGATCCCCTAAGGAGGAAATGGCAACCCGCTCCAGTATTCTTGCTGGGAGAATCCCATGGACAGAGGGTCCTGGTGGGCTTTAGTCCATGGGGTCACAAAGAGTCGGAGACGACTGAGCAACTGAGCGCGCGTACGCGCACACACACGCCCCCCCCCCCCACATATCTGTTATGCATAAGACTGTCCTGAACTCAAAGCTAGGTAAAAACAAAACATGCACACACAATACCTAGTAAATATTTACTTTTTGTCTTTTCCTCAAACTATATATATGTGATTCTAGCAGCAAAGGGCTACCAAGCTTGTTCCCCAAGAAAATTAGGGAAAGAGCAGTGATGGGAATGGTATGGAGATAGTTGTTACTTAAATCCTGCTTTTTAAAAGGGTCCAATAGATTTCTGAAATTACAGTCACAGTTCTTAAAAGTGATAAATATTGGCTAACATTTAATAAGATGATGATGAATAAAATGTATTTTTTATTCTAAACTCAAATAAAATGATAAAGTATCTTTTCTCCTTGACACTCTCTTGAAGTGTATGTAAGGAAACAAAATATTCTAAGCCAAGATAAATATTTTATACTTTAGTGTCTTGGATCTCTCTTTCATATTTATAAACCGACTTAAAGAATGAATCACAGTACTGAAGCAATTCACCACAGCTGTGCAATGAACCATGTGATTCAGTTCCAAAGTCACAGAACTTGAATAAGCACCTTAGAAATCCAATCTCAACATTTTATATTCTCTAGACCAGGGCGGGTAGGATACATTTTCTTAAAGGGCCAGAAACAATATTTTAGCTGTGGGAACCACAGGTCTCTGTCACAGCTACTCGACTCTGCCACTATAGCACAGAGGCAGGCCCAGACAATACGGAAACAAATGGGTATGACTCTGTCCCAACAAAACTGAATTTATAGTGACTGACATTTGAATTTCATGTTGATGGGTCACTAAAATCTCCTTCTGATTTTATTTCAACCATTTAAAAGCTTAAAACCATTTCTGACTTGTGAGTGGTACCCAACAGACAGCAAGCTGAGTTTTCCAGCTCCTGCTCTAGACTCCCAAGTTCATGCTTCCTCAGCCACATCACGAGGTCTCACTAGTAGTCATGGATACATGGTATGGAGCCCAAAGATCACTTAAAAATAAGGTGAGAAATAACCCCATGAACCTGCTTTTATGAACTCGACTTGAAAAAACAAAGATCCTAAAGATGTCAAACTTTCACCGGAACATGTGCCAGTCTTACTTACCACAAAAATAACAACGTCACCCACCACCCCTTTCCTCACCACGCAATTAACGATTTTCAGAGGAAGAAAATAGTTGGCAGTTTTCTTCATAGATGAGGTCAGTGTAGTCTCATTTCCTTGCCAAAAGGCAGGGAGCGCAATTCCCAATGCCTGTCTCCCCAGGGCTGTTCAAGACCAGTTGAGGCAGAACGACTGGGAAGGACAAGCTTTGGCTTCAACACAGAATTTTAAACAGGAAACTCACTACTTTAAAAAAAAAATTTTTTTTTTTTTTCAAAAAGAGCCTTGGCTTTTGCTATTTTTACTGATAGTCATTTTGAAAGTAGCAATGCTTAAAACATCCTAAGTCTAGCTATCTCTATGGAAACCCAAGAGAACTCACATTTTATGACCAAACAGCTACCCACCTAGATCCTCTTGGACCACTGTAGGCCATCTGTGAAGCCAGAAACCTCTTAGACCCATTTTTCCTATTTTTCCAAGACTCTGTCTTATCAGATATATAATTAAACTGATAGAACTATTTGTTCTGCTGACGAAAAAATTAGGAAAGAACTTATTTCTGAGGTTGCCTTTTGATTTTTAAGACATCCCTATTTAAATATTATTAGAAAAGAATTTTATGAAGAATTTTATAAATTTTGGTAGACATACTAAAAGAGGAAGAACATAATAATTTAACAGTTGCTTTGAAATATATATCATTAATTTTCTTTCCATCAATGTCAAATACATTTTCTTTTAAAAAATGTAACAGTTCCTCTCCCCAGGTGGCATATTCTTTGCAAGGAGTGTGTGTGGGGTGGGGTTGGGGGGAGGAGTAATTATATAGCAAAGAAATCAGATAACACTTTCACCCACTGACTAAAATTAACATTACCAGTGAGGGACAGATGGCCTTTGGGGACCTCCAGATGTGACACTCTGAGAAGAACATCTTATCACCTAGAATGCATAACCTGTATCTAATCATGAGGAAACACCAATATTAAAAAATAAAAAGGAGGTGTGGGCAGAAGGGCTGTATTATTTTTTAAATGTCACAAGAGACCAAGGCTGTGGGAATGTTCTAGAATAAAAGAAGCTAAAGATACCTGACAGTCAAATGCAACATCTGACCTTAGAATGGATCTGATATTGCAGGGGAATGGGGAAGATTCTCTAAAGAATGTCAAGGTATCAACTGCCAAACTGGAAGACAAATAGTATATTAGACAAAAATACTACATCAATGTTAAATTTACAGAAGTCAATACTATACTATGATTATATAAGAACTATATGAGTGTACATATAAAAGAAGTTCTTATATAGCTTCCCAGGTGGTGTCAGTGGTAAAGAATCCACCTGCCAATGTAGTAGACACGAGAGACGCAGGTTCAGTCCCTGGATGGGGAAGATCCCCTGGAGGAGGAGATGGCAACCCACTCCAGGATTCTTGCCTGGAAAATTCCATGGATAGAGGAGCCTGACAGGCTACAGTCCATGGGGTCACAAAGAGTCGGACACAACTGAGCAAAGCGAATAAGTGCTAAGCAATACAGGAGTGTATCAATATAATATATGTAACTTTGTACTAAATGGTTCAGAAAAAAATATATACACATATATACATATGTTTTATGCATTGTATATATATATTTAGAAAGAGAAAAATATAAATCAAATGCAAAGCTTAAAGTAAAAAAATGTTAATAGGTTTAAAGAATAAGGAACATATGGCTATTTTTACAACTTTTCTCTAAGTTTGAAATTATTTCCAAATAGCATTTAAAGAAAAATTAAAAGTTCTAGCCTACACTGGAGTCCTTGGCTATCTGTTTTCTCTCCATGATGTTCCAAATACAACACAGGAAGGGATGCTTATGCCAAGTCACAAGAAAGCACAAAGATATTTTAACATGATCTTTTATCAGTGATTGAAGCCTGCCAAAGCATATATTTAGAAAAATATAAATCAAATGCAAAGCTTAAAGTAAAAAAATGTTAATAGGTTTCAAGAATAAGGAACATATGGCTATTTTTACAACTTTTCTCTAAGTTTGAAATTATTTCCAAATAGCATTTAAAGAAAAATTAAAAGTTCTAGCCTACATTGGAGTCCTTGGCTATCTGTTTTCTCTCCATGATGTTCCAAATACAACACAGGAAGGGATGCTTATGCCAAGTCACAAGAAAGCACAAAGATATTTTAACATGATCTTTTATCAGTGATTGAAGCCTGCCAAAGCATTACACACCACCCAGTGTACAGAGTCCAGTGTACAGACCAGTAACCACTGGATACTCTAGCAACTCAGATGCAATCATTTCCCACTAATTTCTCTAAACTAGGCTGTGATTCTAAAACCTTTCTGCATCCCACAACTTGCAGAATTATGTCATACACAAAGCAAACCTCTCAGCTGGCCTCTTAGACATGCTCCATCAGTATCAATCAATTGGATTCAATTGTTTGAAATGGAATAATACTTTAAGCCATGTCTATATAGCTAGAGAATGTGCAGCAAATGAGGAAGCAGGTCACCTTATCACACATTCTCACTATCACTGCTTAACTGCTGTTAAAATCCCACAGCCTTCATGTTTGTGAGCCCACAGTGGTGCCGGGGAACTGGAGGTGCCCACGTCCAATCTTCAGTACTTCATTCAAACTGATTGTTCGCCAAAGCAATGCCTAAGACCAAACATTTAGGAGAGACTACTCTATAACTCACCTGGTGGAAAGAGAATCAAAAAGATAATAACCAAAAATTACAATTTTCAGTGATGCTTAGGCATTTGGAATACTTATACATTCTTCAAAACAGCAAAGAACATATGTATATTGGTAAGTCTTTTGTATCCTTCCCTATTTATAGTTTTATTATTTTCTTGATCTTTTAGTAGTGACTGTCTCTGGGTTAAAATACCCAGATACTATTTCTGGCTTTGGCTTTGTATCCCAGATACTCTCATTATTAATTTCCCCCCAAATTTCATCAATAATTTTATTTGACAACATTTACCAAGAACTTAAGAGGTTTTAAGCTTCCCTGGTGGCTCAGTTGGCAAAGAGTCTGCCTGCAATGCTGGAGCCCCAGGTTCAATCTCTGGGTGAGGAAGATCCCTTGGAGAAGGAAATGGCAACCCATGCCAGTATTCTTGCCTGGAGAATTCCATGGACAGAGGAGCCTAGTGGGCTACAGTCCATGGGGTCACAAAGAGTCAGACACGACTGAGGGACTAACACCAAGAACTTACTTAAGATGTGTGGTTGAACTTACGGGGTGGTACTCCCCAGAAAAAAAGCTCTCAGGTTTTTTGTCTGCAAATAATTCCCAAGAAAATGACACGAAGACAATAAGTACAATGAAGTACTTTTTTTTTTCCCCTTGCAGAAAAGCTTAAAAAGCAGAGATGAATCATGACCAACAACAAAAATGTATAAACTAGTCAAAGCACTAAAATTTAATGAGAAGATCATTTTTAAAGTAGGTTAAATTGAATGGAAGGTACATGAAAAATTATTATATATTTAAAATCATGCATATTCTTCTCCATAAAACTTCTCAAATGCAGTTAAAAACACACACGTACGAAACCATGCCATTATAAACCCTCTGTAGTATGTAACTGTGATTAGCTGCTACTCTCGGCAATATAAAAATCCTTTCACCACAATTACATTCCAGCCTGTAATGTAATTCAAAACAAACAAGTCAGAGACATCACTCAAATGGCAGAACCAACAAATACAGATGCTTTGCATCAAGGAAATGAATCCACTGAAGAAATGCAACCGAGGAGTTGCCTTCCAAGGCGTGGAGTGGGGTTTCTGATGGAACAGCGAGGCCCCCTTCTGGGCAGACACAGAGCATCCCCAAGAGGCTCTGCAAAGCTGAGGTTCATAGTGGCAACCATGCTACAGTCAGGAAGGTGAGTATCCGAGCTTCCTGCTGTGGATACCCTTTCTAGGGCTGTGCTCACACTTTTACATTTTAGATTTTTTTTTTTTTTTTTTCCCCATGCTGCATGGCATGTGGGATCTTAGTTTCCCAACCAGGGATGGAACCCTTGCTACCTGCAGTGGAAACTCAGAGTCTTAACCACTGGATTGCCAGGGAAGTCACTTTTGCATTGTAGATTTTAAATTCTAAATCTGGATTTTCATAGAGAAATAGCTGTGTTTGATTTCAGATGTAATGAATCATTCTATTTAATCCTGCAACCATTCCTCCTACTGAGGGGCATGTCCACCCCCTCTGCCTTGTTCTTTTTGCCGTAATTCTTATCAACCTCTAACATACTGTATAATCTATTACGATCATTGTCTGTCTCCTCCTGTTAGACTAGGAGCTCCATGAGGGCAGGATACTTCATTTTGCTAATGGCAACCCACTCCAGTATTCTTGCCTGGAGAATTCCATGGACAGAGGAGCCTGGAGGGCTACAGTTCATGGGGTTGCTGCCAAGTTGGACATGACCAAGCAACTTTCACTTCAGTGAACGAACTGAGCCTGGCAGAGTAGAGTTGCTCAATAACAAAGAAAGAGTCATCTGCCTAGGCACTTCTTTTATTTTTAAGACGATTCGTCTTCAGAGAAGGCATGAATAAGGTTTTATGATAGCAGTATGCTGTTAAATGATGAGTATGTATTTTAAAAGTATGTATTTTCTCTAAATGCTTTATAAAAGCAAAAATCTCTTCTAAGGACCACAGAATCGTGGTCCAATATGTATATGATTCATATATTAATACAACTTCTAAGGAAGTCTCCCTCCCCCACACATGCAACCCCGGAGAATGTGGCGGCTGCCAAGGATGAAGGGTCCCTGTCTGAAAGGCCTGGAGTAGCTGTCTGTTGGGTGATGCTCTCCAGGCAGACACACCAGGCAGCTGAGTCTGGATACACATCCTCTGAAAGTCAGTGCATTCCTGGACAGGCATAATGATTTTGGCATGAAGAACAGGCACTGCTTGCTAATTTCTAAAACCTCAATCTTTAACTTTTCCCCTTCTTAAAAATGATCTTTCAGCTTGTGGAAAAGCTAGGGGTTGTTTGCAACTGTCAGCCTTTTAAAAAGTGCTCATTTGTTCCCTTAACAGAGCAAATGATGAGAAACCATTTTCCTGCGAATTATGGACAATATATAAACATGTGCTTCAACGATGTCAACAGCTTTCTGTCCAAGAATGTCGGCCCAGGGGCATGAGTCTTTCATTAGAACAACTTCAGGATTTGTGACATTCCTTTTTTCGAACCTTTGATTTTGGTGCTGTGAAAAGAATAGAAAAGAAAGAGAAGATGAAGAGGTAGGCCCACGCAGACTGGCTTCATACCGACCAAGTATGTGTACACAGAAGGGGAAAACTGACCATTTGGATTTTCTTGTTTGTAGAAGGCCTTTAGCATCTCCACGGCCTCCTCAGCTCGATATCCAGGGGTGCACTGATGAAATAAGAAAGCTGAGAATGAACACAGGCCTAGGAAAATGTGCGCTGCATTCCATGAAAATGGCAACACATACACCATTATGTAAACGTATTTCAGATAACGTCAATACGCCTCATGGATATTAGTAAAATAAGTAAGGAAGCATAGTTCCAAAAAAAAGACCTCAATTAAATGTCACTAATCAACTCATTATTATTTTTCAATAAACTGTGTGATCCCCGTACACCTACTAGTTACATGATCTTGTGTAAGATATTTCAACTTTCTATGCCTCGGTTCCCTCATATGTAAAATATGGGTAATTATAGCAATTAACCCAAAAGGATTTTGTGAAAATTAAATGAGATTAGATAGTCAAAGGTATGGTTTTTCCAGTAGTCATGTACAGATGTTAAGAGCTGGACCATAAAGAAGGCTGAGCACTGAAGAACTGATACTATGGAACTGTGGTGCTGGAGAAGACTCTTCAGAGTCCCTTGGACTGCAAGGAGATCAAACCAGTTAACCCGAAGGAAATCAACCCTGAATATATTCATTGGAAGAACAGATGCTGAAGCTAAAGCTCCAGTACTTTCGCTACCTGATGCAAAGAGCTGACTCACTGGAAAAGACCCTGATGCTGGGAAAGACTGAAGGCAGGAGAAAGGGGCAACGGAGGATGAGATGCTTGGATGGCATCACTGATTCAATGGATATGAGTTTGAACAAGCTCTGGGAGACAGTGAAGGACAGGGAAGCCTGGCATGCTATAGTCTGTGGGGTCACAAAGAGTTGGACATGACTTAGCAAGTGAAGAATGACAGCAACAACATGAGATTAGATAACATGAGTGAGTGAGTGAAGTCGCTCAGTCGTGTCCGACTCTTTGCGACCCTGTGGACTGTAGCCCACCAGGCTCCTCCGTCCATGGGATTTTCCAGGCAAGAGTACTGGAGTGGGTTGCCATTTCCTTCTCCAGGGGATCTTCCCGACCCAGGGATCAAACCCCGGTCTCCTGCATTGCAAGCAGACACTTTAACCTCTGAGCCGCCCGGGAAGCCTGATTAGACAACATAACCCCACTTAATTAAAACACCTGGTACACTGTGAGTGCTCACTGAGCAGTAAGCTATTTTTATCTGCTATCCTTTAACAGGGGCCCATGAAGTATTTGATTCTATAGAGCTCGGGTTGGCAGTCCACAGCTAGAAATGGTCAGCTAAGAATGGTTTTTATATTTTAAAGAGTTAAAAAAAAAATACGTGACAAAGATATAAGTGGCTCACAAAAGCTGAAATATTTCCTCTCAGGCTTTTTACAGAAAAAATTAGTGGAACCTTACTACAGAGGATAGTTTTCAAGTGTTCGGTTTCTTCTATCTTTGATTCTTTCAGAGAAAAGATCAACATGTGAAAGAATAAGAAATTGAGATAAAAGTTGTGGGATGGAACTTAACATTAGAGAATATTTAGAGAGACTAAGCAGATCATCTCAGGAAAAGAGCAGGAATAAGCTTAGGTTGTGAGACAATCAGCTGATAGTGGTGGGGTGTTATTAAGGGAGTACAAGGAAAGAAATTAGACAATAAAATGAAGTCAAAATGCACAGGCCTTTGAAGGAGCACAGCGTGATGCGGCCACTGGTAATGTCACTGGCAACATCACTGGTGTGTTGGACAGAAATGTTCCACCCATGTCTGATATCTAAGGGCTCATCTTTGTTCAGCTGAGAAGCTTTGAGGAATTCTTCAGATCTTTCTCATAAATGAAGTACAGAGTCAGCGATTCATTTGCAAAGAGTTATGTAGGCAAAATCTGAGTTACTGATAGAAGTGACTGGAAGAAAGCAAATCACTTTACCGATGATTGTTTTAATGATCGAGCTAACTGTACTGCTTACTCTCCATCCTATGACGGCTTCTTTTCTGATGTGATGGTAAAAGTTATCTGTTCTCAGAAGTGCAGGGCTTGTTGGGAAAGCCGATGTTCAGCTGGGAAAACTCAAAATAGAATGTTTTCCAAAACTTGTTCTCACTGGGATTCAACCAAATTTAGCCCTTCATAGGTATTTAATATTCTCCCAAGAATATCTGAGATCTTTGTTAACTACACACCATGTCCAGCATTTGTTAAGTCCTTTTCTTTTTTAAAGCATAATAATACTTTTAAGATTAACCTTACATCTTAGAGAGAAAAAAAATCAAACCAATTTATGGGAACTGGTATTTGTCTAGAGACCAAACTCTGAAATAAAAATTCCTTCTGCTCATAGCCTTAAACACGAAAACTCTGGGAGAAGTGTCAAAGTTAAAGAGAAAGTAGAATTTCTAAGTGGATTCTTGGGCCTGGGGGAAATTTCAACATCAAAAAGGCAGGGGGGAAAAAAAATGAAATCAGGTATTGATTGCTAGATGCCAAAAATAGTACAGGGCAATCAAGCAAAATGACTGACTTTGTGAAAAATTTTGTGTATTCACTGTAAATGGCTGCTATAATCACCAACACAGACTTAAGCATCATGCAAACTTGGTACAGCACGGAGCCAGGCACACATGTGGAGGGGAGAGGCCTATATGGTAGGGTCCTTACACATAGCTGATGGTGTTGGTGAAGACTGTCAGAGGAAAGCTTGGAAGGCTGGAACTCTCCTTCTGGAGGGATTCTGTTCATTAAGACAGCTAAGCACTCTCCTGGAAATGATTACCTGCAGTCGTACACTGAGGCCTCCATGACCTTGCAGAGGTTCCCAGCACCCACCTGGTTCAGTCATGGCTCCTTGGTGTACTGACAACACGCGAATTACCCACAAGTCCGTAGGTGAGATAACAGTAATTAGAAAAAAAGAGAAAGTGTAACTGTTCACGTTACCTGAAATGGTTTCCCAGTACTCGGTAGATCAGCAGAGGCAATATCCAGAACAGAGCCACAACCACCAAATCTTTCATTCTGGCAGCCATAGACAACCAGCGGGACTCCTGAGAAAGAATTAAGGTCCTACGGAGAACAGGCAGCTCAAGTGCATATTGTGACGAAACTAGGGTGGGTTGATACTAGCTATTCTAGAAAGGAAAGGCCACGCTACCTTTAAAAATAATTAAACTTGGGCTTAGTCTTTAAAATTCAGTTTTGCAATCAAGTAGCATGGCCAAGCAGTCTAAGGTGCTGGATTTAGGCTCCAGTCTCTTCAGAGTCGTGGGTTCAAATTCCACTGCTGCCAGACCAGAGGTATTTCTCTAGGTCTAAGCACCCTTTAATTCAGGAAGTTCCTTCTAGAATATAATTTAGTTTTAGGCTTCCCTGATAGCTCAGTTGGTAAAGAATCTGCCTGCAATGCAGAAGACCCTGATTTGATTCCTGGGTCAGGAAAATCCACTGGAGAAGAGATAGGCTACCCACTCCAGTATTCTTGGGCTTCCCTTGTGGCTTGTCTGGTAAAGAATCCGCCTGCAATGTGGGAGACCTTGGTTCAATCCCTGGGTTAGGAAGATCCCCTGAAAAGGCTACCCACTCTAGTATTCTGGCCTGGAGAATTCCATGAACTGTATAGTCCATGGAGTCGCAGAGTTGGACACGACTGAGAAACTCACTTCACTTCAAATCCAGTTATACAAAAGAAAGAGGTTTAAAGGATTTAAAAATTAACATTTCACAACAGCAAGTGGAGTGAAAACTGAATGTGTATTTGCTACACATTCAGCATTTGCTACACATTTAGCATTTGCTAAATGCTTGCAGCTTGGTGCTCTCTCTGGCCTCTCCTAAAGGATATATTTTGGAATCACTAGAGAATTGGAGCCAAAAGGGAGGCAGGAAGTTAATCCAGAGATTGTCACCTCTTAATAGCTTGTTCTTTCCTCAAGCAAATATAACTGTGGCTCAGAATAAACCAGATTAAAACGGAGCCACTCTGGCGGCACAATGGGCAGAGAGTTTACAAAGTAGAAACTGTACGTCTTATCATACTCAAAGCCCTCTCTATTATAATTTTTAGTGATTAAATGATTCACACCCACATACCAAAATAATGGACATGAGTTTGGGCAAGCTCGGAGAGATGGCGAAGGACAGGGAAGCCTAGCATGCTGTAGTCCATGGGTTTGCAGAGTCAGACACGACTGAGCGACTGAACAGCAACAACCAAAATAAATACATAAGAATATGCTAGCATGAGATTCAACAATTAATTGTTGAATTATCAAGCAATTTTTAAAAAGACATTTAGAGGCTAACTTGTACTCAGTATTTGTGTCACTTATTCTGTGAAAGACACAATTCAAAGAGCTATAACTGTATCAACTTCCCATTTATTTACAGTTTACAGTTCTTGGGGTCCAAAACCACTGTGGACGGTGACTGCAGTCATGAAATTAAAAGACATTTGCTATTTGGAAGAAAAGCTATGATAAACCTGCTGCTGCTGCTGCTGCTGCTGCTGCTAAGTCGCTTCAGTCGTGTCCGACTCTGTGCGACACCATAGATGGCATCCCACCAGGCTCCCCCGTCCCTGGGATTCTCCAGGCAAGAACACTGGAGTGGGTTGCCATTTCCTTATCCAATGTATGAAAGCGAAAAGTGAAGTTGCTCAGTAGGGTCTGACTCTTTGTGACCCCATGGACTGAGCCCACCATGCTCCTCCGTCCATGGGATTCTCCAGGCAAGAGTACTGGAGTGGGTTGCTATTGCCTTCTCTGATGACAAACCTAGACAATCTATCAAAAAGCAGAGACATCACTTTGCTGTCAAAGGTCCATATCGTCAAAGCTATGGTTTTTCCAATAGTCATGTATGGAGGTGAGGGTTGGAGCATAAGGAAGGCTGAGCACCGAAGAATTGATGCTTTCAAACTATGGTGCTGGAGGAGCCTCTTGAGAGTCCCTCAGATTGCAAGGTGATCAAATTTGTCAATCCTAAAGGAAATCAACCCTGAATATTCATTGGAAGAATTGATGGTGGAGCTGAAACTCCAATACTTTGGCCACCTGATGTGAATAGCTAACTCGCTGAAAAAGACCTTGATGCTGGGAAAGAGTGAAGGCAGGAGGAGAAGGGGACAACAGAGGATGATATCGTTGGATGGCACCAATGACTCAACAGACAAGAGTCTGAGCAAACTCCGGGAGACTAGTGAAGGACAGGGAAGCCTGGCCTGCTGCAGTCCACGGGGTCTCAAACAGTCGGACTGAGCAACTGAACACCACCACCACAGTATCATAAATACTTTCACTTTGTATTTACTTCTGACTTAGAATTTTTCAAGCCTTCTATGTAATAGGTATTCATGGCAAAAATAAACAAGACATAAACAGAGAAAGAGAAATTTTAAGTCACCTGTAATCTGTTCACCAAAGGCAAAATAGGTGCATATTCTTCAGGTCTTTTCTTATGTACACTGTTAAATAGTCTAATTTATAGTCTGTCTTTACCTGAGACAGTTTAAGTTAGCTTGAAGTGTTTCTTGCTCTCACTTGTTATACTTTAAAAAAAAAAAAAGACTTCATTATTCAAAAGTCTTTCTTAAAAAATATTTTGACCAAGGCACACTGTATTTTGTAAAGTACACCTTCCAAAATTTGTTTCATAATTCTGTTTTCGTACAGTAGAATCTTTTTTGTTTCATAACATTGTCTGGACTTTTTTGTTTACACGGATGCTTTTGATTTGTTTAAATTGAAACATAATTGCTTTACAATGCTGTGCAGGTTTCTGCTGTACAACGTCGTGAATCAGCCACCTGTATACATATAAGCTCCTCCCCTCTGGTGGGAGGAGCCTCCCTCCCACTCTCGTTGCACCATCCATTTTTGAGTTCATGAGATGAGCGCGCAACATGAACCTGTGAACTCAAAGGATACGCATGAGGCGGAGGGCAGCTGCACACATGATACAGGGCTCCACGGTGACGTACAGCACAGCGTGTTCGAACACTTCGGAAGGACTCCTGCCGCGCCGATGGCACCAGTCTAGGGCCTGGTCAATGGCCACCATTTCAGCATGTCGAGTAGCCTGGAAAGAGAGCTGCCTGCACTGACCTTTTTGGCTACAGGTAACAGTATTTTACAAATATTCCAAAGTAAACATGAAAAACGGGCCTATTGTTTCTGCAGACATTTCAGCAAATAAAGGTTTCAGGACACCCTTAGCAGCTGACAGTGGATTTCCTAGTTCAAGTACCACAGCCTTGCCGACAAAAGATACCTAATCTGAGATGTCAGGAATTAGTGCTCTATTTTTAGTTAAGTATCTAAGTACTTTCGGGGACACTCTTTCAATTAAAATACCAGAGAGATAAGTCTCAAATAAAAAAAAGATGTCTATGATTCCTGAATATTTCCAAGGAACCTGAAATTTTCATAAGCATGTGCTTTAGGTTTGAATATGTTTTCAAGACTGTCACTGACCTCACTCTAAATAAAATCTATATTTAGAATGTCATCACTGGGATATCATCACTTACATTTTCTCTAGGATAGGATTTTATATACTGGCAGACTCGAGAGAGAAGCAGAGGTTTGGTATCAGTTTCAGACACCTTCTGGGAGCAGTAGAGTATAGGAGAAATGCACAAAATTTGAAGTCAACCATACTTCAGTCTGAATCCTGACTATGACATTACTAATTGTATTGCCTTGGGCAAGTTACATAGCTTTTCCAAGCCTTAGTTTCCCAAATGTAATTCTGGTATCTACATCTCATAAAGTGATATGAGTTATATGAAGCAGTCACACATAACACTATATATGTACTCTGCTATGTGGCAATTATTTATAGTATTCATGATAAACATGTTTATCAATAAACTTACACTCATTGTCAACTATGTACAAGTCACTGCACTAAACTCTGTGGAGGAAAAAGTCTCTGTCCTCCAGAAGCATAAAATTCGGTGGGGCAAACAGAAAGGTGTTCATTTACCTGTGGAAAGTGCTGGCACAGTGGCCAAGGGGCCATGGAAGCCAGAGGCAGATGGGAGCCCTGCTGGCCCAGAATGATAAACTCAGAGCTGGAAGGTTCTTTGGCAAAGAGGGTCCCATACCTGACTGCATACCAGAACCAACTGGGGAGCTTAAAAAAAAGCAAAGTTCCCCTAACTTGGGTGCTTTTTAGAAATCAGGTTCAGAATTACTGAATCAAATGTCCTCATAGTTCTCAAGAAATAATCACTGACCTAAATTATCTCAACTTTTACCGCTGAAGAACCAGGAGCTAAGTAAGTTATGTTAGGAGGTTACTAAAGACACACAGCTGGGCAAAGTGATGGCAGTGGTGATGGCGAAATGGTAGCAGAGCCGAAAGTAGGACTTGGGTCTCCTCTTTTGGGGTCAAGAGTCTTTCTATACTGTGATTGTAGGGTAACCTTCTAAAGAGCATAGAATACTAAAAATAAATCCAGGTAATTTCAAGGTGTGGAAGAAATTCAGGTCACTGGGGGTTTAGACAGCTGTTGCTAGGACATCTGACTTTCTCATGTTAAAGATACTGTGCTGAACCACAAAATACAAATAGGGAGAGATGACAATTATTTAAAACACAAAATTCTGCTCCCAAAGAAGTATCTGTAGACTCACTAATTGGTGTACTAGGGCTTGCTGGGCTTTCCAGGTGGCTCAGACGGTAAAGAATCTGCTGGCAATGCACACCCAGGGTTTGACCCCTGGGTCGGGAAGACCCCCTGGAGAAGTAAATGCAGTTCACTCCAGTATTCTTGCCTGGAGAATTCCATGGATAGAGGAGCCTGGCAGGCTACATTCCATGCAGTTGTAAAGAGTCAGAAATGACTGAGTGACTAACACACATACACACACATGGCTTATTATCTTACAGGCATCTTGATGTCCACATAACAAATGTTTTGTGAATTTGGGTTCCTATTTTGCTTGTGTTTCTCTAGATCTGAGTTTTCTGTTGATAGGTGTGATGAATGAACTTGAAAGTGCTCATAGCACCCCCAGCTCGTTCTCTGGCTCCCAAGTAAGATCAAAGTCGACGTGAGGGTTGTTAAAGTTATGAGCTAACCTTGAGTCCCCCGGGCACTTCTTATAATCCTAAAACTTATGATTTCATTTCTACTCGCTGTAACACATGTGGTGATACCACATTCAACAACTGTTTCCTTAATTCATAACTTCTCAACCTAACCGCAATAAAGTCACGGAAGCTTTTAAAGTGTACCTGCAGGTTCAGAGACAGCAGTTGCTGGAGACTGTACTCCACTGAATTACCTGATACAGGAATAGCTTTCCTTGTACAATCCTTTTATATCTCCACAGCTATCAACTGAGGGTGACTTTTTAATTGACCAGGAGGAACACAATAATTAAAGGTACTACACACCCAAGAATACTGGAGTGGGTAGCCTATCCGTTCTCCAGCAGATCATCCCATCCCAGGAATCAAACCAGGGTCTCTTGCATTGCAGGCAGATTCTTTATCAACTGAGCTACCAGGGAAGCCTCACTGAAAGATACAATATGAACTAAATTGCTATGTCTTATAAAGTAGAATTTCCAGGTATTACATTTGCTTACAATGGAGATGGACTCATTTCTTCTGTATGGACACTCTGATGTAATAAAACCCCTCTTGGATTTTACTCGTGTTAAAGCTCTGTGAAATGGAACATCAGACCCAAAGAATCTTCTGCTTCATTAAGTTTTTCTGAATTATCCAAAATTTTGAAAATCAGTATGGATCACTTTTTATAATCAGAAAAAAAAAAAGACATTTTAAAAGGTTTTAGGAAACTGTCCTTCTGCTTATGGTCACCTTACTCTACACAGATCCATCTTGCCACCAACCACGAGAAATCCATTCTACGCCTACCATCATTGTCATATGTTTCCAATTATACTATTCAACTCACATACATTTTTGGTTTGATTAACTTCATTTCTCCCCTTCCCCACAACTTCATTGTTGTAGACCATAAGGCAGCCAACAGGAACTTCAGTATTGTCTAGGGCGTCTTTGGCCTAAAAGACAAAGTGGAAAATCTAACAGGTGATGTTCAATACTTGAAAAGACGAGAGAAACAGGCAGCCTAAGGAATACACACATGAACAAACATCAGAGCAAAGAAAGGCGGCTCAGTTTCCCCTTTTCTAAAACATACTCCAGTATTCAGTGCCTTTATTCTGTGTTGTGTCTGTATTGAGAGAGACTCAAGAGCAAATCCCCATCATAGGTCCTGAGCTCCCTGAATTTTCCTTTTATTGGAAGCAGGACTGATCAAAGACTACTTTTGACCCTTGTTCTTAATATTGCCAGGGGTGTTGGAAAAGACTCTTGAGAGTCCCTTGAACAGCAAGGAGATCAAACCAGTCAATCCTAAAGGAAATAAGTTCTGGATATTCACTGGAAGGACTGATGCTGAAGCTGAAACTCTAATACTTTGGCCACCTGATATGAAGAACTGGCTCACTGGAAAAGACCCTGATGGTGGGAAAGATTGAAGGTGGGAGGAGAAGGGGACGACAGAGGATGAGATGGTTGGATGGCATCACTGACCTGATGGACGTGAGTTTGACCAAGCTCCAGGAGTTGGTGATGGACAGGGAGGCCTGGCGTGCTGCAGTCCGTGGGGTCACAAAGAGTCAGACACGACTGAGCAACTGAACTGAACTGAGCTGTGCATTCTTTTCTGCCAGAGTACAGGCTTCTCAGGTGGCACAGTGGTAAAGAACTGCCTGCCAATGCAGGAGATGCGGGTTCAGTCCCTCAGCTGGAAAGATCCCTGGAGGAGGGCATGGAAATTCACTCCAGTATTCTTGCCTGGGGGATCCCATGGACAGAGGAGCCTCACTGGCTATATTCCATAGGGTCGCAAAGAGTCAGACTGAAGTGACTTAGCACAGCATAGCACACATGTATTTGTAAACAGGTAGGAGAATAAGTAACATTTATAAGCCTTTTATTAAAATTCTTTCTTTGTTGAAATTCCACTTGCTTAATCTTTTTGATGCTTTAAAAATTACAGAAAACATCCTCTGGTGTTCCAACAGCATCCAGGTGACCAGACTGCTTATCTCCCTGTGCTCACAATCTCTGTTCTAAGCGAGACAATAATGGCTTTGGAGCACTCTATACAAAACTGGCACAACCATTTTGAAAAACATTTTAGAAGCTTCTTTAAGAAGGAAACACACATGTGTGCTAAAGTCGCTTCAGTAGTGTCTGACCCTTTGCGACCCTGTGGACCATGGCTCTCCAGGCTCCTCCAGGCAAGAATAGTGGAGTGGGGCTGCTACTTCCTAATAGTGGAGTGGGGCTGCCACTTCCTCATAGTGGAGTGGGGCTGCCACTTCCTCATAGTGGAGTGGGGCTGCCACTTCCTCATAGTGGAGTGGGGCTGCCACTTCCTCATAGTGGAGTGGGGCTGCCACTTCCTAATAGTGGAGTGGGGCTGCCACTTCCTAATAGTGGAGTGGGGCTGCCACTTCCTAATAGTGGAGTGGGGCTGCCACTTCCTAATAGTGGAGTGGGGCTGCCACTTCCTAATAGTGGAGTGGGGCTGCCACTTCCTAATAGTGGAGTGGGGCTGCCACTTCCTAATAGTGGAGTGGGGCTGCCACTTCCTAATAGTGGAGTGGGGCTGCCACTTCCTAATAGTGGAGTGGGGCTGCCACTTCCTAATAGTGGAGTGGGGCTGCCACTTCCTAATAGTGGAGTGGGGCTGCCACTTCCTAATAGTGGAGTGGGGCTGCCACTTCCTAATAGTGGAGTGGGGCTGCCACTTCCTAATAGTGGAGTGGGGTGCCACTTCCTAATAGTGGAGTGGGGCTGCCACTTCCTAATAGTGGAGTGGGGCTGCCACTTCCTAATAGTGGAGTGGGGCTGCCACTTCCTAATAGTGGAGTGGGGCTGCCACTTCCTAATAGTGGAGTGGGGCTGCCACTTCCTAATAGTGGAGTGGGGCTGCCACTTCCTAATAGTGGAGTGGGGTTGCTACTTCCTAATAGTGGAGTGGGGTTGCTACTTCCTAATAGTGGAGTGGGGTTGCTACTTCCTTCTCCACGGGATCTTTCCGACCCAGGAGCAAACATGCGTCTCTTACATCTCCTGCACTAGCAGGCAGGTTGTTCAGCACCTAGGAAACCCCAAGAAGTAAACCTACATAGAGCCTGTGAATATCTAGCTTATTCCACTCCTAAGTATTTACTTAAGAGAAGAGAATATGTGTCCAGCAAAAACAAACAATCAAACCTTGTAAAAGAATGTTCATAACAGCTTGATTCATAATAGCCAAACACAGGAAACAGCACAGGTGTCCATCAACAAAAGAATGGATAAACAAACCATGGAATACTACTCAGCAATAAAAAAGAAACAAACTACAGATACACACAACAACATGGATGAATCCCAGACATGCTAAGGCAAAAGAAATCAAACACAAAGGTGCACACACTGTATGATTCCCTTCAACTGAAGGACTAGAACAGACTAAACTATGATGAAAGTAATTGCAACAGTGGTTCCATCACGAACAGGGATGAGTAGCTTGATTGGAAAGGGACACAATGAAATCTGGGGAGGTAAAAACTTTATCGTGATAAGGGTATGGCTTACATAGATGTCTGCATCATTCAGAAGTGAATGAACAATACATCTAAGACCTGTGCGTCTCACTGTATGTGAAATATGGGTGCTAAGTCACTACAGTCGTGTTTGACTCTGTGTGACCCCATGGACTGTAGCCCATCAGGATCCTCTGTTCATGGGATTCTCCAGGCAACAATACTGGAGTGGGTTGCCATGCTCTCTTCCAGGGGATCTCCTGACGCAGGGATCAAACCCGCAGCTCCTGCACTAGAGGTGGATTCTTTACTGCTGAGCCACCAGGGAAACCCATGTGAAATATATCTCAACTGAAAAATACAAATGAGAAAAGTAAGTTTAGGCACAGTTCCGCCACCATCCCAGGGACGGTAAACCAATCATTATAGTTGCAGAGTCACCCCTCCATCACCAGCTGTCCATTTTTCTTCTAGCCCTATGGTTGAGGGAATAGGCTTTCCTGCCAACTCAGCAGTAAAAGAATCTGCCTGCAGTACAGGAGATGTGGGTTTGATTCCTGGGTCAGGAAGATCCCCTGGAGAAAAAAATGGCAACCCACTTTAGTATTCTAGCTTGGAGAATCCCATGGACAGAGGAGCCTGGTGGGCTACAGTCCATGGAGTCACAAAGAGTCAGACATGATTTAGTGATTAAACCACCACCATGGTGGCTGAAGGAGCCCCAGCAGTTCTGGGGCCCAGCACAGCTAAGGAATACTTCTTCAGGCAGAGAGCAAAAATAGGCAGGTTACTTCTGGGATGCCCAGACAGCGCAGGTGAGAGAGAACCTGAAACGGTTGCAACCCGTGGACTAGGGAACAGTCATTTCCACCTCACTACAGTAAGAACCCAAGTACTGCTGTTTCTAGAAAGGCATGGCATTTCTTGTTTGGGCAAGCTGGAAGACACTCTAGAAGACTACATTCCTACTGAAGCAGAGGTATTTACACACACCACAGGGCACACGAAGTGTCAAGCTAAAGGCTTTGCTGAAATCAGTGTATGTTCCATCTCCGGCACTAGCCGCCTGCTCCAAGCAATAACCCCATCATAACGCTAGCATGAGTCCCTTAGCTGCTTCAAACATGCTCAGCTGACACTTTTCATTTGGCCAACAGTGGTGAAAGGAGAGGCACGTTGTGGGAGCATATGATACTTCTCTTGCATCTGGAGTAGTGGGATAAAGCTGGGGCCTGGAGAGATGCAAGGAGACAGTATCTGAAGCCATAAGACCACGTTCTTAGAACTGGGTCATGCACTACCCACAGGCTAGTTCTGTCCCAGTTCTGCAAAAACAGTTAAAGCATACCCAGTTTGCGCTAAGTGTGAACGACTACAGAGTTACAAAGTTTGGTGCATATATACAAATAAAAAATGTACCATAGGTTACTGCAGGAAGGAAAGCTGGGAGGAGAACAGACAGCTGGGGAGGGAGGAGACAGTAGGAACCAGCACAGTTAAGGCAATTGTCACACAGAGTGAAATTTAAAATAAGTTCAGGATGACACATAAACTGGGGTGCACAAGAAAGACAAATCATGTGCTCATCCATCAAATATCTGTCAAGGGTCTTGAGATAGGAAAGTTATCCTGGATTATTAGGTGGCCCCAAATGCAATCATAACTGTCCTTACGAGAGATGCAGAGAGAGATTTGACACATAAAGTAGAAAGCAATGGGGCAGAGATGGAAGCAGAGAGATTTGAAGATGCTACGCTGTTGGCTTTGAAGATGCAGGAAGGAGCCATGAACCAAGCAAGGAATGTCGCGTTGCTAAGGCGCTTCAGTCGTGTCCAACTCTGTGCGACCCCACAGACGAAAGCCCACCAGGCTCACCCGTCCCTGGGATTCTCCAGGCAAGAACACTGGAGTGGGTTGCCATTTCCTTCTCCAGTGCATGAAAGTGAAAAGTTCACAATGCATGAAAGTGAAAAGTGAAAGCAACCCCATGGACTGCAGCCTACCAGGCTCCTCCGTCCATGGGATTTTCCAGGCAAGAGTACTGGAGTGGGGTGCCATTGCCTTCTCCGAATGTTGCGTTGCTGCTGCTGCTGCTAAGTCGCTTCAGTTGTGTCTGGAAAAGGCAAGGAAATATATTTTCCTCTAGGGCCTCCAGAGGGCGCACAGCCCTGCTGACACGTTGGTTTGGGAGCAGTGAAGCTGAGAGCGGACTCCTAGCATCCAGAATCTTAAGAGAATAAACCTATGTTGTTCTAAGCCACCAAGTGTGCAGGCATTTGTTACTGAAGCCAGATAAAACTAATCATCCTGTTAAGAGGAAGAAAAGCTAAAATGGGAAGAAAGTATTTACAAACCACATATTTAAGGGGACTCGAGAGTCCCTTGGACAGAAAGGAGATCAAACCAGTCCACTCTAAAGGAAATTAACCCTAATATTCATTGGAAGGACTGATGCTGAAGCTGAAGCTCCAATATTTTGGCCACCTGATGCAAAGATCCCACTCGACAGAAAAGACCCTCACGCTGGGAAAGATTGAAGGCAAGGCAAAGGGGAGTGATAGAGGATGAGATGGTTAGATAATATCACTGACTCAAGTAACATGAATTTGAGCAAACTCTGGGAGATAGTGAAGGACAGAGGAGCTTGGTGTGCTGCAGCCCATGGGGTCACAAAGTTCAGTTCAGTTGCTCAGTCGTGTCTGACTCTGTGACCCCATTTAATGCAGCACGTCAGGCTTCCCTGTCCATCACCAACTCCCAGAACCTATTCAAACTCATGTCCATTGCGTCCGTGATGCCATCCAACCATCTCATCCTCTGTCGTCCCCTTCTCCTCCCACCTTCAACCTTTCCCAGCAACAGGGTCTTTTCCAGTGAGTCAGTTCTTCGCATCAGGTGGCCAAAGTATTGGAGTTTCAGCTTCAGCATCAGTCCTTCCAATGAATATTCAGGACTGATTTCCTTTAGGAGTGTATGGTTGGATCTCCTTGCAGTCCAAGGGACTCTCAAGATTCTTCTCCAACACCACAGTTCAAAAGCATCAATTCTTCAGCACTCAGCTTTTTTTATAGTCCAGCTGTCACATCCATACATGACTACTGGAAATACCATAGGTTTGACTAGACGGACCTTTGTTGGTAATGTCTCTGCTTTTTAATATGCTGTCTAGGATGGTCATAGCTTTTCTCCCAAGAAGCAAGCATCTTTTAATTTCATGGCTGGGTCACAAAGAGTCAGACACAATTTAGTGACTGAATAACAACATAATCAACAACAGTCTAGATCTGGATTGTGAAAAAAAAAATGCTCAAAATTCAACAGTTTAAAAAATTGTTAGGAAATGGGCAAAAGATACTAAAAAACATTTTATCAAAGATGGCATACAGATGGCAAGTAAGTATATGAAAAGATGGATACATCGTCATTAACCATTAGGGAATGTAAATTAAAACCAAAATGAGACATCACTACACACTTACCAGAATGGCTGAAATAAAAAGTATTAACGACAGATGCCAGCGAAGCAGAGAAACAGGATCTCATATGTTGCTGGCAGGAATGTAAAACTGTTACAGCCACTCTGGGAGACGGTTTGGCAGTTCCTTAAAGAGCTAAACATGCACTTAACATATGACCCAATGATTGTATTCTGGGCATTTGTCTACCCAGGGAAATGAAATCTTATCTTCATACAATAACACAATGTCATATATAGACATGAATGTTCAATGAAATTTTACTCCTAACCCAAAACTGGAAATGACCCAAATGTCCTTCAAGGGCTGTGTGGTTAAACAAAGTATGTTGCATCCACCCATGGAAAACTACACCGCAATGAAAAGGAATCAGCTATTAATTGACTCAAGGAAATTACATTGAGTGGGGAAAAAAAAATCCCAAAAGGTGACATATTCAAGTATACCACTTTCCCAAATGACAAAACTACAGGTATGGAGAATAGATTAGTGACTGCTGGGGATTAGGGCGTGGAAAGGATGGCGGCCACAAAGGGGCAGCAAGAGGGAGCCTTGTGGTAATGGAGAAGTCCTGCTGCTGCTGCTGCTGCTGAGTCGCTTCAGTCGTGTCCGACTCTGTGCGACCCCACAGACGGCAGCCCACCAGGCTCCCGGTCCCTGGGAGTCTCCAGGCAAGAACACTGGAGTGGGCTGCCGTTTCCTTCTCCAATGCATGAAAGTGAAAGTGAAGTCGCTCAGTCATGTCCGACTCTTAGCGACCCCATGGACTGCAGCCTACCAGGCTCCTCCATCCATGGGAGTTTCCAGGCAAGAGTACTGGAGTGGGGTGCCATTGCCTTCTCCAGGAGAAGTCCTTGTGGTGATCAAACAAAGGTAACAAAACTGCACTGAACTCTGCATACAGATGCACACCCAGGCGCACATACATAAAGCTGATGACATGTGAACACGCCTGCAGACTGGGTTAATGTTATATTCCCGGCTGTGGTATTTCACTAGTTATGTAATATGTTACCACTAGAGAAAGTTAGGTGAAGGGTATTGGGGCCTTCTCTGTATACCATGTTGCAACTTCCTGTGAATTTGTAATTATTTCAAAATGAAACATTAAAAAAAAAATAAAAGGTGGAATAAACCAGAAGGCTCTTACAATGGCAATTAAGAAGAGATGGCTACTGAGGTAGGAGGAAAACCAGGAGTATCTGGGGTTATAGAAGATCCAAGGAAAATCCTGGGCCAAGAAGGAAGGGTCAGTTTGGGTGGGATGGAGGAAATGAAAACCAGTAGCTTGAAGAGGGACTTATGTGTAAGTTACATTTCTAGTTTCTATTACAACAGACTGTTGTGTCTGTACGTCAAGTGTTCTGATTCTGAGCTTGCAAATAATAAGAGCTGAGAGCTTGTTGGAACATTCCCCCTGATGTAGGACTAGTTCAGGCACAATATTAATTCATGTACTTTATAACCCTGTGCGACTGGTTTGTGATTTCCCCATTTTGCAGATGAGGAGACAGCCACGGGAAGGTTACAGGATCAGTCCCTGTGTGAGGCTGGGCCTAGAGCCCAGGCAATCTGGATCTTCCACTCACTTGTTCAACAAATCTCTGTAGAGCACCTGCAAGGTTCCTGGGTTCTCAGCCACAGCTCTGCCTCTAATGTCTACTCCAGTCACCAGTGACCAGCTACTTTACTGGTGCTTGGATTCTTAGCAGCACTAGCTCAAGGGATGAAGGGAAAGGGGACGTTTAGCAAGAGTGAGGCGCAGAAAGTTTAAAGAAAAACAGAGTAAACAAACAGGGGGCCACGTGACAAGGATTATCTGTAAACCTGTTTGCTGAAGAGCTCTATGTGAGGCTACTTGTTCATTTCAAACGTGCAGGAAAGGATCCAAGACAGAGGAAGGAGGGAGTAGGTGTCAGGCAGAGGCAAACCCAAGCTGCCCAGTGGGGTTCCTTCCACATCCTGCCTTGTTCACCTGGAAAACAGCCGGGGCCACACTCAGGCACCCAGAGAGGGGACGAGACTTGGGCCTTTCATTTTTCCCTTTGGATTTTCTCTTGTTTCCCTCAAGAAAATTATCTGCTTTTAACTCCATTTCCCACTATATATTATCTTCCTGTTTCATTTTTGTGAAAATGCCTTCCACTGCTGTCCCAATTAGAGAGAAAGCACGAGTGACGATAGTACTTGAAAAGGGTGAATAATGCTGTTGATGAGGAATGGCCTAAACTGAGGGTGAGGGGTGAGCAAGTGGAATGGTGAGTTAGGGAGGAGGTGGTGAGAGCAACCTCAGAACCCCACAGAAACGAGTCACGTGTGTATATGCATATATCAAATACATATATTTGCTTTGCTGTGAAGTTCAAAACAGATTTAATTACACCAAAAAGACTTTTTAATCCATCCCATCTTGTACTTTCCAACATTCCCATGACCTCTTCTGCCAAGTCCGATCGTTTCATTATAAATGCACAAAAGATCCGGCAGAATGGCTCTGAACTGTACCTGTGTAGGTTTTCAATCACCTCATCTTTTTTGAGAGGCTCCGTTACCATTTAAAATGCTGATTTTGTCTTTCATAAATTAGTAAGTTACCAAGGTTCAAAACTGAGGAATGAAATCTCTCTTCTCATTGGCTCAAACACTGGTCCCTACTCCAAATGTCTTTAAAGTCGTTTCTTTTGCTCTTCAAATGTCATCTCCTGCACTCTAGCCAGGGTCCACCTGCTACAGATAAAGACAGCTCTAGGATGGAAGAGACTGTGCAGTGTCTCTAAAGCCGTCCTTCCTACAAACTACTTTCTAGTGATGCGGTGGTAGCAGAAGGTGAGACGGGGGTCAGAGTGCATAGACTCTTGAAGAGTACTCGAGTATATCCCCTACAAAAGAGAAAGGAAGATTGGAGGAAAAGACAATCGGCCAGGACAACTCTTAGGTAGAAAATAATAATGTTCAAAAGGTCAAACGACACTAGAGCTGTTACTGCTCCTGACTCTGAGAAGCTCTGTTCTCCTGTAACACACTAAACTTCTCCACACCTGGAGACCAAGAGCCTCCCAGCCACCACCCAGTGCTCCCCACCAGCCAACTGAGTCAGCCGAACCTTTCATTATCCTTCCAAGTCTTTTGTCCTTAAACTTCTTGAAGCCCCTCTGAGAATCTGGTTAAAGTTATGGACACACCCATGTGAAAAGGGCACGAGCACATGACACTTCTACACACAGCATAGGGTTTATAGATTCCTCCTAAAACCTGAGCCCTGGTTAGGAAGTCCTGTTCCGGACAGATAGTTGGATCCCCTCCTAACCCAAGACCGAGTCCTCCATTTCTTTGTACTTGATGATTCCTCCCCTTGAGAACCTGTCTCTTCTTTTCCAATCACCTATATCCCATTTCCCTTTTTTCAAGTTAAGAAAGCATCCTGTAATTTCATTCAACTAACTTGCTCAGGACCTTCTCACCTATTATCTGATAGCATTTCATGTCTGCCTCTTATTTTGGACCCTGGACTTGCTACTATTAACTTTTTCATTTGTGCGTGGCTTAATCTCATCAATTAAACAGCATGCTCCTGGGCAGAAGCACTAGACGCAAGCACTAGCAAACGTGTTCTGCTCACCTTTGTAGGCCAAGCGCATGGCACAAGGCCTAACACAAAGAAACATTTAATCACACTACATTTGATACAATGGATGTGTCTGTGCTTGATTTCTTTTTGAATTTCCCTCAGACATGCCATAATCTTATACTAATACTAGGTGCCCGGAAAAAGCAACTATAATACACGATTTATTCCAGAAAGCTTGCAACTTTTCTCCCTCTGACTCTCTGATGATATATTTATACACTCAATCTTTCTTTTTTCCTAAGTGTAAAGTAAGTATGGCAGAAAACTTGGGGGTAAAAAAAATTCACACATCAAAAAATAAAAACCACTATAATCTCAACACTACAAAATATGATCACCGGTATTATTCTGTAATAGAAAATTTTCAGGTTTTTTCCTATGCCTGCATGTACATATTTGTAGCTTTCTAAAAAGTCAAGTAGATTTATACTATATATACTGTTCAGCAGTCTGCCTTTTTCATCTAGAAACATATTACAAACATTTCTCTATGTTGAGTAATATTTTTTCAGCACATGATTTTTTTTAAGGCTACACAGTGCTTCTCTGCATAAATATTTATGATTCACTTAATTGGACCCCTATTGTTTGACTAGGACATGTGGCTATTTTTCAAATTCCTCACTATTATAAACAAATGGAGAACTTCTCTGTATATCTCCACTGATTCCTTATGAATTATTCCCAGAAATAGCTATAAAATACAAACAGTTCCTACAATGTAATTTTTTTTTTCTTTTTAGAAAGAAGCATTCTCAACAATTTTTTTTTAGGGCACACCAGAACTTTTTTTTAATATTTATTTATTGGGCTGTGCCAGGTCTTACCTGCAGCACACAGAATGTTTTAGTTGTAGCATGCAAATTCTTAATTGCAGCATGTGGGATCTACTTCCATGGTGCTGCTGTTGTTCAGTCGCTAAGTCATGTCTGACTCTTACCAACCCCATGGACTGCAGCATGCCAGGCTCCCCTGTCCTGCACTACCTCCAAGAGTTTGCTCAAATTCACGTCCTCTGAGTCAGTGATGCCATCCAATCATCTCATTCTCTACTGCTCCCTTCTTCTTTTGCCTTCAATTTTTCCCAGCATTAGGGTCTTTTCCAATGAGTTGGCCCTTTGCATCAGGTGGTCAAAGTACTGGAGCTTCAGCTTCAGCATCAGTCCTTCCAGTGAATATTCAGAGTTGATTTCCTTTAGGATTGACTGGTTGGATCTCCTTGCTGTCCAAGCAACTCTCAAGAGTCTCCTCCAGCACCACAGTTTGAAAGATTCAAGTCCTCGGTGCTCAGCCTTTTTTATGATCTAACTCTCACATCCATATACAACTACGGAAAAACCATAGTTTTGACTATAGGGACCATTGTTGGCAAAGTGATGTCTCTGCTTTTTAATACATTGTCTAGGTTTGTCATAGCTTTTCTTCCAAGGAGCAAGTGTCTTTTAATATCATAGTTGCAGTCACTGTCCACAGTGATTTTGGAGTCCAAGAATATAAAATCTGTCACTGCTTTCACTTTTCCCCCTTCTATTTATCATGAAGTGATGGGACTGGATGACATGGTCTCAGTTTTCTGAATGTTGAGTTTTAAGCTAGCTTTTTCACTTTCAACTTTCACCCTCATCATGAGGTTCTTTAATTCCTCTTCACTTTCTGCCATTAGGCTGGTACCATCTGCACATCTGAGGTTGTTGAAATTTCTCTGGGCAATCTTGATTTCAGCTTGTGCTTCATCCAGCCCAGCATTTTACATGGTGTACTCTGCATATAAATTAAATAAGCAGAGTGATAATATACAGCCCTGTCATACCTCCTTTCCCAATTTTGAACCACTCGGTTGTTCCATGTCCAGTTCTAACTGTTGCTTCTTGACCTACACACTAATTCCCTGACCAGGGATCAAATCCAGCCCCCCGGCATTGGGAGCAAGATGTCCTAGCCACTGAACCACCAGGGAAGTCCCTACAATGTAGTTTTTAAAAAGGAAAACTAATAACAAAATTGGGCAAAAGAGAATATATCTAGGCAATTCACAGAGGAAAAAAAGTCCAAATGTCTAATTAGGATTTCCAATGCATGGTAGTCAGTGGGAATAAAGTGAATAGGCAAAGAGGTCCAATAGAGTACAATGGGGAGCAGTGAGCAACCAAACACAGCACAGGAGAAACTAGGGGTGGAGACAGGTGGCTGGGCTCAAATCACATCTCCGTCCTTACCAGCTCCCTAACTGTGGGAAGCTTACTTAACTCTGAACCTCGATGTCCACATCTGAAAATAAGGACAGTAATGATACACACCTGATATGCTTTCAAATTGTGGTGTTAGAAAAAAAACTCTTGTTCAGCAGTCCCTTTTCAGCAAGGAGATCAAACCACTCATTGCTAAAGGAAGTCAACTCTGAATATTCATTGGAAGGACTGTTGTGAAGCTGAAGCTCCAATACTTTGGCCATCTGATGTAGAGTCGACTCATTGGAAAAGACCTTGATGCTGGAAAAGGTTGAGGGCAGGAGAAGAAGGGGATGATAAGAGGATGAGATGGTTTAGATAGCATCACTGACTCAATGGACATGAATTTGAGCAAACTCTAAGAGACAGTGGAGGACAGAGGAGCCTAGCATGCTGCAGTCCATGGGGTCACAAAGAGTTGGACATGACTTAGTGGTGACTGAATAATAACCACCATAGAGCAGGACTACTGTGGGCCTTACACATATGGTCAGTATAAAACACAGCCCATGGCAATGTGTCTGGAATGTGCAATGCTGTTATTTTTTATTTGATTCTAAGCCTGAAGTGAAGTGAAGTCACTCAGTCGTGTCCGACTCTTTGGGACCCCATGGCCTGTAGCCTACCAAGGCTCCTCCCTCCATGGGATTTTCCAGGCAAGAGTACTGGAGTGGGTTGCCATTTCCTTCTCCAGGGATCTTCCTGACCCAGGGATCGAACCCTGGTCTCCTGCATTCCAAGCAGACACCTTTAACCTCTGAGCCAGCAGGGAAGCCTTAGAATTATATGCTGTGACAGTTAAAACAATGACCTTTATTATATGCTATCTCTCCAAAAGAAAACTGTCATGAAAAGTAGCAATTTTACAAAACAATAATAAAATATAGAGAACTTTATTTAAAGTTTGATAACTTCACCAAAGAACAACAAGAAATGTAACACAGATATTACTTCTCACCTATAACACTGTCAAATGTTCAGTAGTGATAATTCCAGGGATGGTAGGAACAGGGGTAGGACATTCTCACACAGGGGATGGACTTGGGACCATTTCAGGCCAGTGTTATCCAACAGAACTGTCGATAGTAATGGAAATGTCCTTTGATCTGTGCTGTCCAATATGGTTGCAACTGGCCATGTGTGGCTATGAGTAGTTGAAAAGTGGCTAACGTGACTGAGAAAGTGAATATTTAATTTCATCTTATTCATGAAATAAGCAGCCACATATGCGAGTGGCTACTACACTGGGCAGTACAGTTCTAAAAGGCAACCTAAAAACATCTAGATGGATGGCTTTAAAAGACGTACATCCTATGTCCCATTTTGGTAATTCATTCCAGAGCAATAAAAGAACTATGGGATGGAGGTGAGAGGAAAATAAACTAAAATAAGAAATAATTATGCCTAGGAAAAAAGGATACTTACAACCATGAAGAGAATATGTAATTCGACTTACTTAAAAGACTGCAGATGGTGATTGCAGCCATGAAATTAAAAGATGCTTACTCCTTGGAAGAAAGTTAATGACCAACCTAGATAGCAGTTTGAAAAGCAGAGACATTACTTTGCCAACAAAGGTCCGTCTAGTCAAGGCTATGGTTTTTCCAGTGGTCATGTATGGATGTGAGAGTTGGACTATGAAGAAAGCTGAGCACCAAAGAATTGATACTTTTGAACTGTGGTGCTGGAGAAGACTCTTGAAAGTCCCCTGGACTGCAGCGAGATCCAACCAGTCCATTCTGAAGGAGATCAGCCCTGAGATTTCTTTGGAGGGAATGATGCTAAAGCTGAAACTCCAGTACTTTGGCCACCTCATGCGAAGAATTGACTCATTGGAAAAGACTCTGATGCTGGGAGGGATTGAGGGCAGGAGGAGAAGGGGACGACAGAGGATGAGACAGCTGGATGTCATCACGGACTCAATGGACGTGAGTCTGAGTGAATTCTGGGAGTTGGTGATAGATAGGGAGGCCTGGCGTGCTGCGACTCATGGGGTCGCAAAGAGTCGGCCACAACTGAGCGACTGAACTGAACTGAACTGATGTCAATAAATTTATAAAAATAAATTTCTTACGACTATGAATTATCTATATAATCAGAAAAAGAAAACATTAAAATATTTTCATTTGGGAAAAAAATACCATAAAGATATTACTGGATCAAAGTATAACTCAGTTTTAAGGCTTTTTATATGTATATAACAAAGTTGCCTTCTAGAAAAGATGCCCCAATTTCAGCAACCAACTAACCAACTCCTCACACACACATCCTTTTCTACAACAATCATTGCAAGTTTTTGACCTTTGCCAATTTAACAGCTGAAAAATTATGCTAAGTCACTTCAGTTGTGCCTTTCTTCAACCCTATGGACCATAGCCTGCCAGGATCCTCTGTCCATGTGATTCTCCAGACAAGAATACTGAAAAATTATATCTCTTTTAAATTTGAATTTAATCTATTACTAGTGAAATTGCACATTTGTTAACTTGTTCATTATCTGTGCTTCTTTTAGAAATAGCATGTTCATTCATATCCTTCGACTTTTTCAATATTAAGGTGTATATGTCTTTGCCAAGGTTCTTTATATATCAAGAGTATATCAAACCTGTCCTTTTACTTACACTGCAAATATTTTCCCTCTGTCCTTTGCTTTGTTACTTTGTATCTTACCTTTCTACTATGTAGAAATCTTCAATATTTATATAACTAAAACCTATTCATTCTTCTTTTATGTTTTCTGCCTTCATCATATACTTTAAAGAATCCATCTCCATTCCAGTTCCTCTAGGCCTTCACTCAACAAATGCCAACATCAGCCAAACACTCAGCCACTTGAATTGGCCGTATACATATGTCTACTCAGTCCAAGTGCTGCAGATATGCTAGTATCCTCCCTATTATTACATGTACTCTGGACACCTCACTTTCAAATTCCTCAGAACACATTAGCTGCCTCTGAATCTGGTACTAGCTATGCTTCTGGTCTGATCGTAAACACTTCTCAGAAGTACACAGGACACTTTCTATTACTTCTACAGGTCTTCAAAGTAGTTTAAGATTTGAAGTTTCTTTAGTGGAGGTGGCAAGGATGGTTGGACAAAGTCCAAGATTTATCACAAGCATTCTTTTCCCTTTGTTTAAGACCTGGAAGAAACATGTGTGTGTGTGTTAGTCGCTCAGTCATGTCCAACCTGTGACCCTGTGGACTGTTGCCCACCAGGCTCCTCCGTCCATGGGATTCTCCAGGCAAGAATTCTAGAGTGGGAAGAAACATACACTACTGGCCAAAAAAAACAAAGTGCAAACTAAGGACCCCCTTGACCTTGTGTATAGGCAATCACACCTTTAGGTATTTATAGTCCAGTTGTGGCTCAGATGGTAAAGCGTCTGCCTGCAACGCGGAAGACCTGGGTTCAATCCCTGGGTGGGGAAGATCCCCTGGAGAAGGAAATGGCAACCCACTCCAGGACTCTTGCCTGGAAAATCCTATGGATGGAGGAGCCTAGTAGGCTACAGTCCATGGGATGGCAAAGAGTTGGACACGACTAAGCGACTTCACTTTACGTTAAGAGACAATAATGTCAAGGCCAGAGAGACCCTAGAGACTACTAGGAGTTCAACCATCTCATTTTATAGAGTAGGAGGCAGTACCCTAGGGGGGATAAAGTGACTTACCCAAGGTCATATCAAACAGGTACACACTGCTACATTTAAAATGGTTAAACAGCAAGGATCTGTTGTATAGCGCAGGGAACTCTGTTCAATGTTATGTGGAAGCCTGGATGAGAGGGAGTTTGGGGGAGAAAGGATATATGTATATGTATGGCTGAGTTCCTTTGCTGGCCACCTAAACTATCACGACATTTTTTTTTTTATAATGACATTCTTATTGGGTTATACTCCAATACAAAATTAAAATTTTATTTTTTTAAAAAAGGTAGTAAAAAGACTCAAATGTTCAGTCCAGAAGTCTAGAGAATAGTGTGGAGGATATGAAAGGAGAGAAAGAAAACACATTTCTGATACACAAAGGGGAGAAGTTCAATGGCTGAATAAACTTGGCTATGGTAGGATCTCTCAAAATTTCATCTGTGCAAGCTCTCCATAAATATTCTGAGGAGGGTTTCTGAAGCAAATGAAAATGAACAGAGGAGATGAAAAATTTTCAGGATTCCCACGTCCCCTGACCTCTGGGTCTCTTATCCACAGAAAGTGTAAACGCAGCTTAATTTGAGACATTTCAACCTTCACGTGCATTTGCCATCATCCTCATGACTTATGCCGCCCAGCATATGATAGTACTGAAATCATTTGGGGGAAGGAGAGAGATTTTGATATCACATGAAAACTCCTTTTTTCCAGCTGGAAGAATTTAGTAACATAAAATGAGTTCAGGACAAACAATTCCATATTATAAATTAATCATTTAAAGCATAAGCGAAGTGAAGTCGCTCAGTCGTGTCTGACTCTTTGTGACCCCATAGACTGTAGCCTACCAGGTTCCACCATCCATGGGATTTTCCAGGCAAGAATACTGGGGTGGGTTGCCATTTCCTTCTCCAGGGGATCTTCCCGACTCAGGGACTGAACCCCAGTCTCCCACATGGTAGGCATTGTAGGCAGACGCTTTACCGTCTGAGCCACCAGGGACGATCCTTTCAAAGCTATGTGAACATTAAAGCATCAAACAAAAAGTTACGCACCCTATAAGTTTAATGGGGAGAATAAATTTTGAAGTGGGCTGAAAGACTGCATCATGAAATCAAATCAGCTATCATGACCAACATTTGTTTTTTCAAAATGGAATGAAAGAGAAATACCAGGAAAACTGTGATAGGAAGGTTAAGCATCATTTTGTAAAGCTTTTGTCTCAATTATACCTAAGTGTATACTTGGCATTTACTGGAATGTAATACAAAATATATATATACATATATATATATTTTTTTTTTTGTTACTGAGTCACTTACAGTCCATGGGATGGGAAGAGTCAGACATGACTTAGCTACTAAACCACCACCACCACCACTTTCAAAAAAGTATGAGAAACAAGTTTTTAAAAATATGCATATATGTGTGTCTAAGATTTATATACCTATACATACACGCCAAATACACTTTTATCCCTATTAAAGAGTTCGCTGGCACACATAAGTACGGGTAAAGCTTGAGTTGTACACAAAGCTTATCAGACCCCTCCTTAATCAGGAGTCCTGAAGGGAGTGAGGGAAGAAAGGCAGAGAGCAAGAGGACAGATGGATGAATGAATGAATGGCGGAATCTGACTGCTCAGGGGCCTGTTCTTATCCTGCTTTCTACCAAAAGCATCCTCAGCTTCCTTCCTTCTCCTAGTTGGGTTCAAGGGGTCATACATACAAAATAGTGTAACGTCGCGGGTCTGCCAGTGTCCACAGGAAAGAAGGGGACACAGAACGCACGTGCCAGCAGCCCCCGAATAGGCGTGTTGACGCTTACTTCAAAACAGTGAAAAAGAAACAATTTCTGTATTTCCTCTCTTCCTTCCCTCAGAGCCACGAGAGAATGGACTAAAGTACCTTTCAGGACAGGAAAAGCCAGCTGTTTACCCAGAGCTTGTGAGCGCCATCGAGATTATTAAGACCCCGGGGACATTTACTCAAATGCTCGGTCGGGATAAGCCGGAGAAAGTTCCATCCTATGCGTCCACGCCCCGGCCCCCTCACCATTTGCATCGCCTGCTCCATCCACTTTTCGGTCTCCTCCGCAGACACCGAGTACGCGCCATCGGTAGCCGCGGTGGACCCCGCCTTCGCCTCCATACTGCACCCGGGCCGCCTCGCTCAGCGACAGAGGCCGCGGGGAAATAGGAGCACAGGCTGCGGAACGCGGCGGATACGGGCTGTAGTTTCCGGGGGAAATCGAACAGTAGGTACCCGGGAGCAAATTCTGGACGGACCTGAGAGCGCCGGACCAGTGAGCTGCAGCTGCAACCGAAAAGGGCAACTGCTCAGCTATAGTCCACGCCCCCTTCCCGCTCCGGTGACAGTGTCTGCGGAAAGTCGCCTTTGTGATTTCTGGAGAGCACCGAGCGGGACGACGGCCGTCCAGCCGGGTCGTCCGTGCCAGGCGACAAAGAAAGGGTTTCCTGGTGGACCAGCATCCCTTCCCTCTAGACAGCACGCCCCGGGGGCCTGAAAATGCTTAGATCTACGTGGAATTTTCTGAAACGTCACAAAAAGAAATGCATCTTCTTGGGCACGGTCCTCGGAGGTGGGTGAAGCGTTCTTGGCAAGGCGCATTGGAAGAAGGGGATGGGAGATGGGTGTCTGTCTTCTAAAATAGAGGCAGAGAAACCACAGCCCAGGATTCGATCAACCATGAGACGGGGGATGGGGTGCCAAACCTCCAAGGCTCTTTAAAGAAAGAAAGTGAAGTCGCTCAGTCGTGTCCGATTCTTTGCGACCCCATGGACTGTAGCCTACCAGACTCCTCCATCCATGGGGGTTTTCCAGGCAAGAGTACTGGAGTGGGTTGCCATTTCCTTCTCCAAGGCTCTTTACATCTCTGCAATTGTGAAATGTGTGCCCTTTGTCCTGGTACTGCCCCTTACTCTGTTTTTCGCCTTTTTCTCACTGCTTTTGGGATAACCCACCTCAGTGTTTGGGCGGTGGGGGAGGGGGTGCGGGGGGGAGCGGTTGTTTGTTTCTTGGGTTCTTTTCCTCTCTCTCTTTTTTCTTCTGTTTCAAGACACGTTCTCTTCCACATTTTTTTCTTATTCTCTTCCCTTGTTTTCCCATGAGATTCTTCGTTTCTATTTGCCACTCTCAGGACTTGATTTGGCATTCATCCTTCGCAGAAGTTTCACAATATTCAAGGAGAGTAAACTAAAGCTTGCACTTCGAGTCTTGTTTAAAGTTAATTAGAATTTTTTGAAAACAGCACAGTTGTATTGAAGGACTGTGCTAGAAGGTATATGCTAGACAAAGAAACACAGATCAATGTTTCAGCTCTGTTCCTGCTCTTTTAGAATACAAACTGTGTAGTAAACTAGGTAGTAAGAAAGTACTTGCAAGATGCTGGGCGAGCAGGATCTTCAAGACTAGGATGAATTCCCACCTAATTCACATAATTGTTACCCAGGCTGAGAGGAGATTTAGAAACAGATTAGATAACAATCTTGAGAGCCTTTTCCTCATAAGACAGTCATGTCCTAATGAGTGGAGACCTGAAGGAAAGAACAAAATGTTTTGGGTGATACAGGAGAAAGAAATGCAGGAATGTGAAGAGGGAATTTTTAGCATTGGATTTTTTGAGAAATATTGTCACTAACTACATACTTTGGTTACAAAAGTAGTCAAAGGCAAAAGCAGCAGTTTCCCAAAGAATTTGGTGGTTTTTCTCTTACTATTGATTATATTTTATGGCTCCCAAACAATTTGAAATTGACAGTACTCGTAGTAATTCAGCTCTGTTGATTCTTGAAAATTTGAAACAGACTTCTTGTTAATGAGACAAAGAGAATGTTTTTCTTTTCTCTGAGGTCTATCACAACAAATCAGTAATGATCAAGTATAAATTTTTATGGCATTTGAAAAATTCTTTACAGATAATATTTTCCAGTGTTTTTATCCACTGATATCTAATGTATATTTAAACTGTTCTAAAACTACTGAGTCCACTTTATTTGTAGAAGCTAATGATTTTTGTGTGATGGAAAAAGTATAAATAGAATATTTTTGCCACGACTGAAGGAAAGAAAATAGTGTCTCTTCAGAACCTAAGAAAAAATAGCATACTCCTTCAGATTTATGAAACAATCTAACGGTGTATTAGAAATAATCATAAGGGATGCAAAAGAGTACATTTAAGAGATATACTTTTTTTTTTTCAAAAATCTGTCTAGAGCTTTACAGGTACAGATTAAGAGGAAAGAGAAAGGCGAGGGTGAGGGGCAGGGGAAGAGTTCAGAGGAACAGGAAAAGAAGGTAATCCTAGTATTTTATAGCAAAAAAGGATGTCAGTTTAATAGGAAGAAAAGAGTAGATGACCGTGACTGGCATTTCTTTGAGCCTCATAGTCTTTTTTCTTCAAGGGATAGGTCTTATAACATGGTACATATCAATCTAATTTAAGAAACATTTATCCCTTGCCAATAGTGTTGAAGTCTCCTAACCCTGGTGGCTCAGAGGTTAAAGCGTCTGCCCCCAATGCGGGAGACCCGGGTTCGATCCCTGGGTCGGGAAGATCCCCTGGAGAAGGAAATGGCAACCCACTCTAGTATTCTTGCTTGGAGAATCCCATGGACTGAGGATCCTGGTGGGCGCAGTCCATGGGGTCACAAAGAGTCGGACACGACTGAGTGACTTTACTTACTTACTTACTTACTATAGTGTTGAAGGGCTTCCCTGGTAGCTCAGTCCGTAAAGATCTGCCTGCAGTTCAGGAGATCCGGGTTTGATCCCTGGGTTAGTAAGATCCCCTGGAGAAGGAAATGGCACCCCACTCCAGTATTCTTGCCTGGAGAATCCCATGGACTGAGGAGCCTGGTGGACTGCAGTCCGTGGGGTTGCAAGAGTCGGACACGATTTACTGACTAAACTACCACCATAGTGTTGAAAGTAATATGATTGGAAATTCAAGATTCACAGAGATTTTTAATAGTAATAGCTACCATTTTGGGGGTGCTCAGTGGGCCCTATATTAAGTTCTTCTGTTGAGGGGGGATGATGACAAGATAGCTTTTGTTATTTGCATTCAAAAATATGGGAACCAGACTGCTGAGAATTTAAGAAACTTGCCAAGGATCCCAGAGTTTGTAACCGGGAAGCTAGAACTTAAACCCCAGTGTGTTAGATCCAGAGCACATTCTCTTTCTATACTGTGCCATTCTGCCTTCATGAACTCTATGGTCTGAGAGGAATGAAAACAAATGACTTAGTTTGTTCCAGCTGGTATAACAAAATACCACAGACTGGTGGCTTATAAATAACAGAAATTTATTTCTGACAGTTCTGGAGCCTGGAAGTCTAAGATCGGGGCAAACATGGCTTGGTGAGGGCCTGCTCCTGAGTTAGATCCTCACATGGCAGAAGGGTCTAGGGATCTCAGTGAAGTCCCTTTAATAAGAACATTAATCTCATTCTTGAGGGCTACACACCCACGCCCTAAGCACTTCCCAAAGAGTCCATCCTCCCAACACCATGGAATAGGGCCTTAGAATTTCCGCAGATGAATGTAGAGGAGATACAAACATTCAAACCATAGCAACAGGTATGCAAAACAATAAGAGCTGAAAAAATGCTATACATATAAAACTGGCAAATAGCATGTGCAGTTGGGAAAAAAAAATTAGGAAAAGACTTCATGGAAGAAGTGGCACATTTTGATAGACTTGCAAATTAGGTAAGATACCAGCATTTCTGCCCAAAAAGCTTGTCCATCCAA
>SJXQ01009002.1:163682-235036 GCA_006408695.1 Aepyceros melampus
TTTTTTTTTAGCAATGTGTTTTTTAATAGCTATAAGATTTCATTGTATGGCTAGGCCATAATGCATTTAAACAGTTCTTAGAATATCTCCAGTTTACTATTAAAGGCATCGCCTGACTTTGTAGACTTAATTCCTTTCTGTTTCTTCAGACTTCATCTTTATGTACCCATCTGCCATTGACTTTTAAAATGCCAATCTCCTTTTCTTTTTCTTTAGGTTGCAATTCGTATGTAATTCTTTAATTTAGGTTTTTAAAAGTTGTGATTTTTAGCTTTTCACTGATATAAGCCCTATTTTTTGAAAACTTGGGTTAAAAATAACCGTTTGGAATTTTTAATACTCTAATAAACTGGATTCGTATAATAACTTGTTTTTGAAAATAATTTTAGGAGTATATATCCTGGGGAAATATGGACAGAAGAAAATCAGAGAAATACAAGAAAGGGAGGCTGCAGAATACATAGCCCAAGCACGACGGCAGTATCATTTTGAAAGCAACCAGAGGACTTGCAATATGACAGGTAAGACAGAGAAATATTTATACACGTGGAAAGTTGCTTGATGATTTATATTAATTTACATATCTCCAGGAGCAAAGTTAGAGGAAAAGGCAAAAATGACAAATCTAGCAAGTGTTTACATGATTTAACCGAAATACATCATTTAATGTGGATTCTAAAAATCAATGTAAATTAATAATGCCACATAAATGCTAGTTTATTCATTTTCTTTATTCATCCAGCAAATACTGGGGAAGCATAAGGTGAGCAACTGAAGAAAAGACCTGACATTCAGAGTTTATATGCTGAAGTGAAGTGAAGTCGCTCCGTCGTATCTGACTCTTTGTGACCCCATGGACTGCAGCCTACAAGGCTCCTCTGTCCATGGAATTTTCCAGGCAAGGGTACTGGAGTGGGTTGCCATTTCCTTCTCCAGGGGGTCTTCCTGAGCCAGGGATCGAACCCCGGTTGCCTGCATTGCAGGCAGACACTTTACCGTCTGAGCCACCAGGGAAACCCGTCTAGTGGGAGAAATGATGATGATAAACACCAGGTAAATAGCTTTAAACAGTGGTAACTGTTTATAAGGAGAATGAGCTGTGTGAGGGGTGGGGATGTTCTTTAAGGTAGAGCAACCAATAGAATCTCTACCTCTAAGGAGAAATTAAGTGGGACAATGGAAAGAGCCCTGCAGAATGCCTGAGGTGGAAACAAGCTTGGCTATTCCCATAGTTGAGAAACAGCAGGAAGGCTGTGTAGCTGGACTAGCATGAGCAATGGAGGAAGTGTGGTAGGAGATGGGGTTGCAGGAGTGCCCTGATGCCCTCTGGCCATGTAGGCCATAGTCAAGACTCCTAAGTTTCTTACAATTAAAGAGGCATCTGCGGAACTGTCAGGCTAGCACAGTAGTATACATTCAACCAGTGTGAATAGGTGGTAATAATTTAATCTCCAGAGCTAGAAACCTCCTGGAAGGATGCTGTGACAAAATCAGCTGCCCATATTTGAAGAAGGCAAGGTGTTGTGATATATTTTTCTTAACTCCTTGAATAATTAGTCCTCAAATCCATGTCAACCTTGTTTTCCTTTTTTGTTGTTTAAAGTTTAATCCTTTCATTTCTTTCAAGAACAACTAATTTAGAAAAAATTTATAAAGGTAGGTTCTTTTTGTTCAATTTTAAAAGTAAGAATTTTTTTTCAAGGTTGGAAGAACTTTATTTTTAGTTTAGTCTTATTTGACAGATAAAGAGACTGGAATTAAGAAGGTTAAGAGACACATTTAGATGTGGCTATAATACGGTTTTTAATGTTTGAAATAATATTTCAGTCTATAAAGAAAAAATTAATCATAAATGCTATATAAAATGGCAATTCAGATAAGATACAGTAAGTAAGAGCACAGTTTCAAGGTGGAGGCAGTTCTGGTTCCATTCCTAGTTTTGTTTGTGATGTCTGTGTGTCTTTGCTGCTGCTGCTGCTGCTGCTAAGTCGCTTCAGTCGTGTCTGACTCTGTGCGACCCCATAAATGGCAGCCCACCAGGCTCCCCCGTCCCTGGATTCTCCAGGCAAGAACACTGGAGTGGGTTGCCGTTTCCTTCTCCAATGCATGAAAGTGAAAGTGAAAGTGAAGTCGCTCAGTCGTATCCGACTCTTAGTGACCCCATGGACTGCAGCCCACCAGGCTCCTCCATCCATGGGATTTTCCAGGCAAGAGTACTGGAGTGGGGTGCCATTGCCTTCTCCACTGTGTGTCTTTGGGCAAATCTAAATGTAGTTCTTTCTCTATAAAATGATCATCATAAAACATACTTCATAAATATTTTATGAGGAAGTGATCAGATAATTTATATAAACTGCTTGATATGTAATAAATGCTCAGTAACGAACAACTTTTTAAAAATTATGTATTTCTTTGAATCAGTATTTAGATTTCAACATAGTGGTACTACCAAGGGTATTTTAATGAATTTTTAGAGAATAAGAATGGTCCATTTTTCCTTTCCTGTTTTTTTTTTTTAAGAAAAAAAAAATCTCATCTCTTGAATGAGAGATTCTTTAAATTCTGTAGTGCTTTACAATTTTCAGAAGTTTCACACACATAATTTTATATAATCCCATAATAACCCTTCCCCCCACCACTGTTACAATGCCCCTCCTCCTCTTCCCTCTCTCCACTGGTAATGACTAATTTAAGAATAGTTCATTTCTAGTTATTACTCAAATTTTTAAAACTGGAAAAAGCTAACTTCTGGGGTCTGAAAATACATCTCAGTTTAACATGGACCCTTATGTCAATTTAAGTGCTCTGAGAAGCACAGCTCAAATACAGTTAGATGTAAAGGAGACTGATTGGGAGGACACCCCTGCAGAATAAAAGGCAGGGAGCAGAAGCTATCAAAGAGAGCCTTCTGCCCATGGTGCAGGTGTGATGCTGTGACTAGAATGGGCAAAGGAAGGAAGGTTGGGTAAGAAGAGACTCTGACAACAGCCCAGTTCTAAGAGATCTTGGCAGGCCAATCAGGAGTCCTGAAGCCTAAGAGTTCTGGTAGAGGAGTCCCTCAGAAGTGGGCCTGCTTTGTATCCTCACTAAGTAACTGTCCCCATCTGGGAGCAGTTTAGATCCAGAGACATGGCAGCTAGAGCTGTCAGTCAATTATGGCTCCTCCCAGCAGAAAATGTGTGGATAGCACATTTCCATGACCATCACCCATCAGATGAATAAACAGCTGATATAAGGCAGTTAAAACTAAAATATGGTGCTAAAAGCCAAAATACAGGTTCACTGAAAAAATTTCCAAATTAGCTTTCTGATGTATATTGATAATGGGGTTACAAATCATATAATTAAATTTCTATTCTTTTGAGTAAGAGGTAATGAACCTACTAGAAAAATTTACTGCTTTTAGGTAATATAATTAGTTTTTTAACATAAGAAGTTGGTCCTAGTTTGAAAGATAGCATCTAGTGGAATGCCTCTGTACCCTGCCCATTGACTTTTTCATGTTCATGATTTTTATTAAAGATTTGGAAAGAGTGCCTATTAAATTTACACATGACACAATACTTGGATGTGTAACTGACACTACAAATGAAGTTTTGGAATACAGAATAGTCTAGTCCGATTTAAGTGACAGACTGGGATAAAAGAATTGTTCTGCATTAAAAGTCAATTGTACTGAGTCAGGATTATCCAAACTTGCTTAGGAGCAGGATGTATGGGAAGAGTGGGAATTCTAGGTGAGCATAAGCTTATTGTGAACAGAGTAGGATATGACTTCTGGAAATACTAATTTAATCTTAGACTACAGAAGTAAAGTCTGTTCAGCTCAAAGGTGATTATAACATGCTCTGTGGTAGTCCAGAGCACAAGTCCATTTCTGCCTCTCACATATTAAGAAGATACAAACTGGAATGTGTCAGAAGCCAAATAAGTATAATATTAAAAAGAGCTAACAGTTACTGAGCACTTCCATGTGTAAAGAAGCAGTGTTCTAAATACCTTTTATCCTTAACCCTTACAACAGTCCTGAAAGGTAGATCCACTGCCACCCTCAGTTTACAGATGAGGAAACTGAGGCATGGGGTTAAATGATTTGCTCGGGTCACACAGATTGAAGGCAGGTGAAGGGTTGTCCTGTGATTTGTGGTTGCACTAGGGGAGTTTATCATGGATGCCGGATGGCTAAAATAAGACATGAAAGCTGTATTCAACTCAATACAGAAACATATTTGTTCAGTGTTAGTACAGAAGGCTGGAAGAGAAGAATAGCCTTGTCTTTATAGTTGAATATGCTCAAGTGGAAAGTCAGGAGCTCTTATCTCTCCTGAGATAAGAGAGAATTACTGAAGAGATTTTTCTTAAATCATGTCATCATACCACATAATCTTTAAAGTTTGCTATTAACCGCATTTCCTAAATGTAGGACTCTAGCAGGGCTTTTTCTTGGTAGGATAAAATATCATGCTTAGGCTAGATATATATACCATGGACACTAAGAAATCACATTTTACATTGACTCTGAGCTCCTGCTATCACCAGTGGTCTTAGTAACTTAGGTGATTTAATCATGGGCCTTGAGGAAATATGCTGAAGCAACACAGTGCTGCGCTGAAGTAAAGGATTAGAGTAGGCCAGAAGCTGAACTTCCTACAGAAGAAAATTAGCATGGATTTCATGGTTAATGTCCCGCCTAGTCAAGAAGTACAAATCATACGCTAAAGTTTTCCCTTTTAGAACATGGCATTTGTAATCTCTGATATTTTTTTATATTGTTATCATTGCTTCTTTAGTGTTAGACATTCACTTTAAATTTATGTGTTCACACTTCTACAGCATTTCTTATACGATGCTTAGAGCCATAAATAAACTTTCATAAATTACATGCAGTCTCTTTTCACTGAGTATTACATCTTATTTTATCTTCATGTTGGTATTATGAAGTTACAGGCAGTAGCCATTGTCAAAACCAAAACTACAGCTCAGTAGTTCTGAGTTTCTATTAATAGCCTGATGCGCTTTTGTCTAGGTTATAACACATGCCTACGCTTTGTCGTAGTGGTTGGTGGTTCAGTCGCTAGGTCATGTCCGACTCTTGTGACCCCATGGACTGACTGTAGCCTGCAGTCTCCTCTGTCCATGGGATTTTCCAGGCAAGAATACTGGAGTGGGTTGACATTTCCTTCTGCAGGGAATCTTCCTGACCCAGGGATCGAACTCAGGTCACTTGCATTGCAAGCGCTTTCCTGCATTGCAGGCAGATTCTTTACCAACTGAGCTACCAGGGAAGCCCACTGCTGTGTAGTAATTTTAATAACTAAATGTTTTCTAAAATTAGAAATAAAATGTGAAGCAAAAGGTACAGCTAAAGATAAAAGATCATTTTATTAAATCAGAAATAAACATTTTTTTTAAAAGATCTGCAAAAATAAAGAATTATCCATAGTCCATAGGTCAAAGACCAACACTGTTAAGATTTGGGAATTCTTCCCAGTTTTTCTTTTATATGTACTTGTGATCATAATAGATATGTACATAATTTTGCTTCGTGTGAGCAGGTAAGTGATTAGTATGTCACTAGTTTTTATTATTAAAAATGTATTTGGAAACTCCAGCCTCCACCTTCCGTCCTGACACTCATTATTTGCCAGCTCTGTCATGTAGCCCAGAACAATGTGTGTTTCTTGGTGAAGGCAGTCCTGTCACTCAGGAACTTTCTAATTTTCTGTTTGTATTATAGTGCTGTCCATGCTCCCAACACTGAGAGAGGCCTTGATGCAGCAACTCAACTCTGAGAGCCTTACAGCTCTGCTGAAAACCAGGTAAACACAAGTAAATTATGCAGCACGCTGAGAGTTTATAGACTGTACCTGAAATACTTTTCAAAAGTCTTTAATTTCCTTATTTTCCTAATTAAAGCTTAAGATAGACACACTTAGAAAAAAATATTTACTAGCAGTATCATTGAATTCATACTTTGTCCTTTTCTTTATGCGCTACCTTGATGTGCAAAGTATTTAGGGTGATAGTATTTGTATGTATTCTGGTTTTCATGTGAAGAGTCTTCTGTCACTTTGATATTTATTCAGAAATATAATTTTGAGTACTTATCGAATGTGCTGCTGAACCAGATGTTGTGAAGCTGCAGTTACGTTAAATATTATGTCTCTTAAAGAGTTTATGGTGTAATAGATAAAGCATGTGAACATACATTTTAAATAAATACAGCATATGAACTTACATTTTATATGATTAATAAGATGAAGTACAATAAAACATGAACATATGATGATTTATCATACCAAGACAGTGTACTGTGTACACTGTTTCAGGCGCTTATATATGGAGTATAATATGTATTATTTTTGTTTAGTTGCTAAGTTGTATCTGACTTTTTTGCAACCACATGACTGTAGTCCACCAGGTTCCTCTGTCTATGGGACTTCCTGGGCAAGAATACTGGAGTGGGTTGCCATCTCCTTCTCCATGAATCTTCCCAATCTAGGGATCAAACCTACGTCTCCTGCATTGGCAGGCAGATTACCACTGAGCCACCTGGGAAGCCCGTAGTGTGTATTGGAATACTGTAATTTAGTGTGATGCTGTGTTAATTTAAAAAGATTTCCAGAAGGAAATGCTTCTTCCTTTAATGGACAAGAAGAGGGTAGGGGTGAGGAGTGGGGAAAGGTTTCACTTGACTGTATTTTAATCATTGGGGCCTTAGCGAAAAATATTCATCTGCCTTGTAACCATCCTCCAGTAAGCAGGGGATAGAAGGTGCTCTTTCTGGAGTGTCTCTCTGTGCCAGGCCCGTTGCTGGATACATTCCTCCCAGTTAGTTTCCACAGTATCCTTGTGAGGCAGATAGTATCTATCATCTGCACTTTGCAAATAGGAATTTAGTGTTCAGGCAGATGACACAGCAAGCTGGAAAGTTCCTTTGAAAACATTTTCTATAATCAAGTCATACCTTCCAAAATAACAATGAATTTGTGTACTTGGGTACACAAATGGATTTGTATACAATAGATTTGTGTAGTGTTTTTGGAGAGTGTAAATTGTAATTTTTTAATTGGAAAACATACACAGCTTGGAATGGATTTAAGGCAAATTGTGTCATAAGCAGTTTTTAAAGGGTTAAAACAAAGTTTAAAAATCAAGTAACAATAAAGAAAATGTATCCCCCAAAAAAAGTGTGAGTACCTGGATAATACACCCATTTTTGCAATAGTGCAACTAAGTACATATTATTGACTGTCCATAGTCCACACAGAGTTACAGCTCTGCTCATCAACATCTTGCTGACAGTTCCTAGAGATAACTATTTTAGAAAAGGTAGAACCTGGATGTTCTCTCCTTCAACCAATTGATATTTAAAAAACAATACTTACCATTGAAGGATTATAAACCTACTTAATTATTTGTAAAATAGTAAATAAGGGAAAGATAAATATTATTCCTGCTTTTCCTGTATGATTTTATAGTACACATATGCATATGCTCAGAAGGAAGAGAAAGACTGGAAGGACATACACAGGTAATGGTGATGGTGGTCGTTTAGTCGCTAAGTCCTGTCTCTGACTCTTATGAAAATGGGTGTTATCATCAGTTACTGAAATTATAGTCATTTTTTAGTATAGCTTATGGGCTTTGTTTCTACAGTTATAGTTATCTTGTGATAAAATGTAATTAAACATTCAACTGCAAAGTTCAAAGTTTTCTATTAAATTATCTAGATTATTATTTTCATATTTTCTGATAATTTTTCTTTAGGCCTTCAAACAAGCTAGAAATATGGGAGGATCTGAAGATAATAAGTAAGTCTACATATTTCAAGGCATAGCCTTAAAATATTTTTAATGGGAAATTGTTGTATTCTATTATGTGGGTGACTCTTCTTTACCTACCACATGGAGTTGTCGTCAGGATTAAATAATTCTAATGAAGCAAGTAGATTGATGTCTACTGGTCATAGAAGCTACTTAGTAATGTTAGTGGTGGTGGTGGTGGTATTGTTATAATAATACATAAACCTATCCTAGATTACATATGTGTATATTAGTACTGATACAATAAACTAAGTTTTTACTCCAACCTAAATAGTAATTTTACTTTGATATTGTATGTAAACTTTGATTAGTGATAAAAATTTCAAACAAGCCTCCCTAGGACAGATAGATATATATATCTCATGTCTCAGAACTTCATACTCTGTCATTCTTGTGTTTTCCCGACTGAACCATGCTTGTTGTTTAGTCACTAAGTCATGTCTGACTCTTTGCAACCCCATGGACTACACCTTCCCAGGCTCCTCTGTCCATGGAATTTCCCCAAGCAAAAATGCTGGAGTGGGTTGCCATTTCCTTCTCCAGGGGATCTTCCCGACCAAGGGATTGAACCCGTGTCTTCTGCTTAGCAGGTGGATTCTTTACCACTGAGCCACCAGGGAAGTACAAATCATGCTTAAGCTTTGCCTGTTTGAAAATGAAATAAACCTGTGTAGTACCCTATATTTCCTTTCAGCTATTGTACTTTCTCATCTCCCTTGTGTAATACTAAAGCTTTCTACATTCTCTTTCTTTTCTTCTGCACTCCCACTCAGTCTCTGACACACTTGGAGCCTGGTTTCCACTCCTGTATCTCCATCCAAGCAGATATCACAAGATCAGTAGTGTTGCTAAATCCACGGGACATTTTCCTCGTCTCAGCAAGAGTCAGCACCTTTCCCTTACCTCTGTTTTGAACAGTCTGTCCTAAACACCTGTGAAGACTGGTCTCTGTCTCTCTGTACCTTCCTCCATCCCTATATGAGCTTATCCTTTGTCCTCTTTTACCTGCCAATGACAGCTGGAGCTCTTCATGCTTAGCCGTCTTCTCTGATTCTGAACAAACTCCCCTGGACAGCTCAGAGTTCCAAAGCTACAACTGAGTGCTTCCCAGTCTTTTAACCCTTCACTGAATATATTGGTTATTATCTTTATTGGTTATTGTTTCAATTAAGAGATCATTCCTAATTGACAATAAATATTTTGTAAGCAGATAAACTATGAAATATTTTGAACTGATACATTTTTGTACTTGAAATAATTATAAACATATTTTAAGTTGTCTTATGGAAACATAACATAGGGATGGTTTGCAATTGTACACATTTGTTTGTGTTCTAACAATTAGTACCAAGTTTTCTTTTCTCTGCAAAGGTTTCACAAGAATATCGTAGCCGTGTACAGTACCTGCATGCTGGTGGTTCTTTTGCGCGTCCAGTTAAACATAATCGGCGGGTATATTTATTTGGATAACGCAGCAGTTGGCACAAATGGCACCGTAAGTTCAACAGACTTAAACTGACCCTGCCTTATCTTTCAAGAGATGCAAAATTCAACCAAATATTATCATGATAATTATATACAATAACTATATTTCATGTGATTATAAACTTTAACCATTATTTTTCTTCATATTTTGAAACTAGACTTTGTCATGTTGAAGAGTAGTGTTTCCTATTGTTCTAGGTCCTAGAATCTCAGCTTAAGTTACAATGAAAACATTATTTATTAGTAATATTGAGTACCTTATGTCTGTTTTGTACAGACAGTTCTTGCTCCCCCAGATGTCCAACAGCAATATTTATCAAGTATTCAGCACCTCCTTGGAGACGGTAAGATTCTTATTTATGACCTATAAACTAATTCTAATTCATTCATTTGTATTATTGAGGAATTGAAAATGTAAACAAGGCTTTTACATTTATTTTTCTTTTTATAGGCCTGACAGAATTGATCACTGTCATTAAACAAGCTGTGCAGAAGATTTTAGGAAGGTAAGGCATTTTGCATTGGCTTTTCCTAACTTCCTGATTCTGATGAATAAGAAAAATTAGCATAGTTCTAATGAAGCTAGTGACTTGACAAATGGTGGTCTGAAAAACTCTTTTAACCTAATACAGACACAGCCCTGGGTATTACATTGTGGAATCCGTTTTCATCATCAGTATCAACCTTTTGATACTAAGGGGAAAGCTTTAATGTTTCATTGTGTATTGATTGATTTGAAAACAAACCAAAAATATTTGGGTCATGAGACAAAAGACCTGGTTTTAAAAATCTGCCTCTGAGGCTTTTAACTCCTGTTCATACAGGCAGTGTCTTTAATCACAGTGGGAATTTTCTTGTGAAATCTGCAGCAAGATTTTAATTGGCCCCAAACCAGTGGCTGATTTCTTAATCTACTCTAAGATTTCATAGTCAGTAGTTTCAGGTTTGACTGGATGAAATAGGATCTTCGGTAGTAACCTGTTAGGAAAAAAGTATTAATAGGATGTGTTGTATAGTTTCACTTAGCCGTTTCTTTTTCTCTCTTTCTAGTGTTTCTCTTAAACATTCTTTGTCCCTTTTGGACTTGGAGCAAAAACTGAAAGAAATCAGAGATCTTGTTGAGCAGCATAAATCATCTTCTTGGATTAATAATGATGGATCCAAATCTTTATTATGCCATTACATGATGCCAGATGAAGAAACTCCATTAGCAGTTCAGGTGCTTAATTCAAAACTATTTAACCCAAACCAGTTACTCTTTGTTTTTAATGTTTTTTTCATTATGTCTTAAAATTTAGATTTCTGAGTCTGTTGAAAGGTAAGTGATTGAAAGACATATATTTCAATAATTTAAATAAAACCTCACTAATTTAGAAAACAAACTATAAATGTGATTGATTTCTAGTTAGAAAGCATTTTAGATATTAAGCAAGATTTTATTGAATCTTAGTTATGTGACAGACACTATGATGTATGATTGAGATATAAAATGAATAAGCATGTTCAGTAAACCTGGGAAATTCAGAAGACAAATTCAGTTCCAGTGGCTAAAGCATATTTGTATGAGATCAAGTAACAGAAGATAAAGCTGATGGTTGGGAACAGTATCATAAAGAGCTTTGTATGCCAAGATAAAGGGTCTAAACTTCCAACTCTAGACAAAGGTGAATTTTGATCAGGTCAATACCACAATCATGTTTACTTTTTAAGATAAATCAGTGATAACAGTCTCAGAGTGCACTGAAGGAGGTTGTAGTCATCCAGTTGAGAAACAAAGAAGGCCAGTTCTAACAGTTATCAGCCATGGTGTTGCTATACCCTGGTGTGTCCTGGACAGTTGTGATCTAAATTACTCATTGATTAAGAATAATAAAAATACCAAGGATTACAAGTTATAGGCCTCTTTTAAAGTAATTGCTGCTTATTAATATGTAAGCAGATTCATCCATTCTTTGCAGTTGAGAGAAGGATCTTTCTCACTTAACAACTGGAGAAGTCTTAGACTAAAGAGGCCCTTTTGCCATACCTCAGCCTAAAGGCCCTGTTAGAACAAAAAGATTGCCATGTTTTTCATTGCCTGCCTCTCGCTCCCCCAGAGGCTCCAGAGATAGATTGTAACCCATTTAAGAGAACCTCATGAACCCCTGCAGGATGGAAGCTAACCTGAATGAACAGAACAGACTTGTCAGAATTAACAAGAGAAACGGGAGAAAACTCACTTAAAAATTAGAATCTTGAGGAGATGCAATGATAGTATTCTTAAAGCTTTCTGGAATGATAAAGCAATTTCCACATTTTAAAATTCAACAATGGACTTAAAAAAGAAAATAATTCAAAAGAACAGGTAATGAGAGGGATGATGGACCTCATCTTACCTGAATTGAATTTAAACCTACAACTTAGATTGGAAGAACACATGGAGCCTTAGACTAAACTGGATTGATGAGAAAAGACACATGTATATCCTAATAAAATGCCTTAACAATAATAGAAAAAAATATCTCTGGCCTCTGTAACCTGGAAGACTAATTTTTCTTTGTTAATATCTCCTTCAGCTACATAAAGATCTTCTAAAGATCCTATTGTGACTCAGTGTTCTAAATGCTACTCATCTGTGCACATCAGCCTGTATAGTTTCTTTGAGTTGAACATTTTTTTATTGTTGATAGGACATAGACTTTGAGATTTCCTGAACTCTTGAGTTTGTTTCACATTAACCCTGTGCTAATATTTGAAACCCTGAAGTGTGGCATTTTAATTTCACAGGCCTGCGGACTTTCTCCTAGAGATGTTACCACTATTAAACTACTCAATGAAACTAGAGACATGTTGGAAAGGTATGTACACTGCATGTAACAGGAACATGTGCTTCTATTTTAAATGTACTCATGACCATGTTATAGTTTTTCTTGAACAAGTATTCAACATAATATTTTGCTAAAATTAAATTTTAAATATATTCCCTGCTTTTAGTAGGATTTCCTACCTACACTCATGCTTGTCTTGTTAGGGTAGGGAGGTAAGCAGAGATTTTTTTTCCAAGATATCCAGGATTGCCCCTACCTGTTTTCCTAGCCTAGAGATTCTGATATACTAGTTAAGGTACTGGAAGATAGTTAGCATTTATATTTTGAGGAAAGCTTTAAACAGTGATTTTTATATGCCCAGTGTATTCTGGCATATGTTTAACAACCAGCCCTGTAAAGAAAAAAAAGAAAACTAAAATTGTAGCAACAGCAGTGCTGACTCTGCTGACTCCCAACCCGATGTCCGTCGGTGCTGACCTGGGAAGAGGCGCTCTTGCCAGCCAGAGCTGGCCAGCTCTAGCTAATCCTCAGGTATACACACATGTGTGCATGTGCTGTGTATGCACACACATACTCAGTTATGAGAACTACTTCCCCTAGCCCTTTCAGGTTCCACTCTAATGTTACTAAATCTTTGAGTGATAAAAATTCACATCTGCCTTCAATAGAGTATTAACTTTTTAAAATTACCCAGAAGAGAGCCAGAATGTTACAAATGGGAAAAGCCCCAGATTATGTATTAGAAGATGAGAGGACCTAGATTCAAGGTTGGCTCTGCTGTTTATCAGCTGGTCAGCCTTGGTTGAGCCACTTAAACTCTTTGAGGTAGTTTTATCATTGTGAAATCTTAGTGCTCATACCAGTTCATCTGCTTTATCTTAAGTGATTAAAGTATCAGTTGTTTGTTTTTTTTTAATTAAAGATAATTTAAGGTCACTTTCTCTAGTTTTGTTTTCTGGGCAGATTATATCCTCTGTTTATAATATTTTTTCATGATCTTGAAGAAAATCAGCAAATTTTTAGGTTAATTCAGCTATTATCTGAATTCATCAAGTTCTAGTCCCTTGACTTTCTACAATATCAATCTCTACTTCTTTTCTTATTCAAATCACTTCATGAAACTCTAGAAGGTCATCAGTGTTCTTTTGTCAAATCCAGTCAACCCATAGCGTTCACTGTCTTGACCTTTCTCTGATAATTAACGCTATTGATCAAGGTTTTCTTGAAATTCTTTCTCCTATGGCTGCCTTGACAGTCTCCCAATTTTTTCCCCAGTTCTCAGATCATTTCTTTTTAGGTTCCTTTATGCCTGTTTTTGGAGAAGGCACTGGCACCCCACTCCAGTACTCTTGCCTGGAAAATCCCATGGATGGAGGAGCCTGGTAGGCTTCAGTCCATGGGGTCGCTAAGTCGGACCTGACTGAGCGACTTCACTTTCACCTTTTGCTTTCATGCATTGGAGAAGGAAATGGCAACCCACTCCAGTGTTCTTGCCTGGAGAATCCCAGGGACGGGGGAGCCTGGTGGGCTGCCGTCTATGGGGTCACACAGAGTCTGACACGACTGAAGTGACTCAGCAATGCCTGTCTTGGGAGAAGGCAATGGCACCCCACTCCAGTACTCGGGCCTGGAAAATCCCATGGATGGAGGAGCCTGGTAGGCTTCAGTCCATGGGGTCGCTAAGTCGGACCTGACTGAGCGACTTCACTTTCACCTTTTGCTTTCATGCATTGGAGAAGGAAATGGCAACCCACTCCAGTGTTCTTGCCTGGAGAATCCCAGGGACGGGGGAGCCTGGTGGGCTGCCGTCTATGGGGTCACACAGAGTCGGACACGACTGAAGTGACTTAGCAATAGCAATACTTGAAATTCTTTCTCCTATGGCTGCCTTGACAGTCTCCCAATTTTTTCCCCAGTTCTCAGATCATTTCTTTTTAGGTTCCTTTATGCCTGTTTTTGGAGAAGGCACTGGCACCCCACTCCAGTACTCTTGCCTGGAAAATCCCATGGATGGAGGAGCCTGGTAGGCTTCAGTCCATGGGGTCGCTAAGTCGGACCTGACTGAGCGACTTCACTTTCACCTTTTGCTTTCATGCATTGGAGAAGGAAATGGCAACCCACTCCAGTGTTCTTGCCTGGAGAATCCCAGGGACGGGGGAGCCTGGTGGGCTGCGTCTATGGGGTCACACAGAGTCGGACACGACTGAAGTGACTTAGCAGCATGCCTGTCATTTCTTTAATTACTAATGTTTCCCAAGTATTTGTTCTTTCTTCATCCTCAACTGCCCCAAGCAATTTTATTTACTCCCATTACTGTTTATATGTTAATAATTACCAAATTTATAGCCCTAGCTCCCCACTGCCATGCTTTGAATTGCGATTTCTACACATCAGAGACAGAACTAATCTGTTCAACTAGGCAGTTCCTAACTCTGATAGCATATGTATTACTCTTCATATCAAAGAGTTTCTGTGAGGTAATAACATGATATAACAAAAAGAGCTTGAACTTTAAGATCAGAAAGGCCTGGGTTCAAATCCGGCCTCCTATATTTACTAGTAACAAATCTTAGGATAAACTTCCTCATGCATCAAATGCCCAGTTCCTCATCTGAACACATTAACAAAATATTCTGTCTCACTAGGATGATATGATAGACTTTCCTCTTTAAGAGTTTCCTCAAGACATGTAATGATTACTGATACTTATAAAAGTACATATATGAAGTGCTGCATCATGTAAGAAAATTTAGCAAAATGAGCAAATATCCTCACTGCATTGAGTTACATAATTAGCCCTCTTTCTATGCTTAACTTTTAAGATTGACTCCTTGATATATTTTTATAGTGTTTTAGTTTATAAAATTGTGACTAGAAATGGTGGTGGCTGTCAAAGGTAGCCACATAGTTACTAAGTTTTTGCCCTTTTCCATTGAAAATCTAAAAAGTAATTTATCTTCTTGTTTTATGTAGTCCAGATTTTAGTACAGTTTTGAATACCTGTCTCAACCGAGGATTCAGTAGACTGCTAGACAACATGGCTGAGTTCTTTCGACCTACTGAACAAGACCTGCAACATGGTAACTCCATGAATAGGTAAGAAGACATATAAGAATGTTACCAGTCTGATGACTATTCTGATAAAACAGTGCTTTTTGATATGTTTATTTTTTGGTCCAGGTAACAAAAAAAAAAAACTCAGATGACAAATGTGAATGTTTATTTTTTCAACAAATTAAACTCTTTAAGCCAATGACTCCTTCATTAGGAGGAGCTCTTTTAGTATTCAGTATTTAAATGTTTATTTCTTCTAAAAGTTTACCACTATACAGAAGTACTTAATTTGTGAAACTACTTTTCCATAGGCCAGTTTCAATTATTGAGGCTTTTTTAATTTAACGCTTTAGAACACAAAACTGTGAGAATGTTATTTAAGTTCTAACGTTTTCTCTTACATTATTCCAGTACTATAAGATATAATTGGCCTTCATAATTCAACCAGGCATTCTTGTTCTATATTCCCATTTGATGAATTATCTCCTAGTTCTGTAGCCCTTTTTGTGGGATTAGGAATGTTTAGATAGTACAGATGATAGTGATTTAAATCATAATTACTAAGTCATGGATTCACTCTGCCAAAAGATAGCTTATGGTTTTATTATAATCTCAGCATGAGCACCTTAAATCTATTAGGATTTACACTGTTTTGCAGTTTTTTTGTATTAAATTCAGAAAATAATAGGTACTAAATCAATGTTAACTGACTGTAGACTTATCTGTTAAAATTAGGGATAACAGTAACTGATATGCAGTATGTATGTACAATGCCTGTTTTAATTCTCAAATACACAGAGCAAGAGTTTATTTGCCCAGTTCTCTGGGACCACTCTTTATTATACAAAAAAGAATAATTGGCAGTTAACATTGAGGATTTGGGATGCTTAGGGTCATAAAGTTTATTTTCTGAAGCAATTTAAATGTCATCCTAAAATCTTTTTTAGCAGTTCTTTAAATTCTCAAAAAAAATTTAGCCTCAGTAAGTTCTCTAAATTAAGGTACTCCAGTCAACAAAATTTCACTACAATCTCTGTCTAGCAAAAGTATTAGTTATTTACTGAATAGCGATAAGAATTTTTATATAAAACAAATACTTGATCTTGTACACTAGAGAATTGTAAAAATTATGTTGCAGTTGTATCAGCCATTTCAATCTTTTCTTAACTCCTGTAGTACTCATGATCACTCCTATAGGACTCAAGTGTTTATATACTTAACTATTTGACATTGCTAGTAATGAAGAGAAATACAGACCAAAACTGTGAGATAATCATTTTTAGCTATCAGATATATGAAGAGTAAAGAAATGCTTGATGTAGAAAGGAGTCATGATAGAGCAGGTATCCTCTCATACTGTTAGAGAAGCAGAGGGAATTTGGTAATATACATTTTAAAGCTTAAAAGCATTCCTTCAACTCAGTAATTTACTGTAAATACAAAGAGTTATTTATATTAAAGAAAATTAGGCAAAAACTCAATGCCCAACCATAGGGAGCTGATGATATAAGCTGTCACAGCTAGAGGATGGATTACTATATAGTAATTAAAAACAGACAAATACTTTGGAAGAACTTTTAATGAGATGGAAAGAGTGATTATAGCATGTAAATAAAAATGCAAAACAGTGTTGCTTGGGAGGTTATAGCTGGGTGTTAAAAACACCCAAAAAGTATAGATATGTATAAAAAAATTACTGGAAGAAATTAACTATGATGTCAATTATAATTGTTACTTCTAGATGGTAAAATTATGTTTGGTCTTTATTTTCTTACTAAAATATTTCTGCAAGTACTTTTCAATGGCTATTTCTTTTATAATTAAACATTAAATTCCTATAAGATAATTTCAGAAAATAATTATTACTATGATGATTTTTCAGTCTTTCCAGTGTCAGCCTGCCTTTAGCTAAGATAATTCCCATAATAAATGGACAGATCCATTCAGTTTGCAGTGAAACACCTAGTCATTTTGTTCAGGTAAGAGGAGAGCTTGGGTTATTATTCAAAACAGACTGTACTTTTGGTTGTCGTCCTGTTTGTCTAACATAAAATTACATTTCTCTTCTATGATATTTGTTCAAAGAAACCAAAAACTTGAAGCCACATGTAGAATATAGTAGAGTGCCCCATGAGAGTATAATATCATGGCACTTTTATGAGGTTGGGAATACCTTTCTCCATGTTATAGAACAACACATGTTAGACACACTGCAGTTTAGTCCAGATATATTCAGCAGTCAGTTGAATTTACAGTGTTAATGTTTTGCATTAAGCTGTGCCTTGAGGCAAATCAGCAAACCAGTCCCTCAGATTGAGGAAAAATGAAACATTTTTGTAGGAAAGTAAAGCATTTAAATAGTTAATAGGTATAACTGTTAATAGTACACCAATAATCTGTTCATTAAAAGCTGCATCCTCAGTAGGTTATTTAAATTTTTCACTCGTCTCCCTATAACTCCATCTCCTTTCTTAGGAAAGCATTTTATAATAGAATATATTGAATAAGAGTGATTTTACTAAAAGAACAGCTTTGAATCCAAACTTTTTTTCTAAGTTATTTGCAAACTTGGAAACTGTATAACCAGCAATAAATTACTCACAATACACCTCAATTCCAAACTACTGCCATAATGTGCAGTGAGAAGAGAGAGACTCTAGGCCTAAGTGTAAAGATAGTATCTTCTCAGTAATATTTATCTCAAATTAGAGTATCTCTGGTTTTCTACTTGAGAACGTGAAGAGCCATGAGGCTATGGGTTGTAATTCTTCTTTTCTCTTTTTTTTTTTAATTAATTTTTATTTTTTAGTTTGTTTTGCTTTACAATACTGTATTCGTTTTGCTATACATTGACATGAATCAGCCACGAGTGTACATGAACTCCCAATCCCGACCCCCACCTCCTCCCTCCCACCCCACACATTGGCTTGTCCTTCACATGTGACTTAATTTAAAGTTTAATTTTAGCTGAACATAAGTTTTAATTTTTTTTTCTTTTATTTTTTATGTGCATATTAGTGTAAGAAAAAAAAATAGTTGTAACTTCTGGCATTTAAACATTAACTTTACCTTTCTCCATTTTCATAAAACTCTCTGGCTTCATCAGTAAGCTGTTCCTCTTGATGAGTAGCATAACATATACACCGGGGTTTCCCTGGTGGCTCAGATGGTAAGGAATCTGCCTACAGTGCAAGAGACCCAAGTTCATTCCCTGGGTCAGGAAGATCCCTGGGAGAAGGGAATGGCTACCCACTCCGTATTCTTGCCTGGAGAATTCCACAGACAGAGAAGCCTGGCGGGCCACAGTCCTTTGGATGGCAAAGAGTCGGACGTGACTGAGTGACTAACACACACTTAATACAACACCAGCTTTGGTGCTTAAATAATTTACATACTATATTAAAGTCTATAATTGAGAATGAAAATAAACAGTACAAACATCATTGATACTAATGCTTAGTATTAATAAATTTCTTAGTATCATTGGATGTAGATTGTTTACATACTAGACCATTAATTGACAAGACTTCCACCAACTTTTTAAATTATGATTTCTGTGGGTTAAAGTACCATGTGGTATTCAGAGAATTTAACTATGAATTTGTGAGATGAAGACTTGCTAAGCTTACTTGGATTTTCTGATGCTTAAGAGAGAGCATCAAGGATAGGGTCACTTCCTGTTTCTCTGCTGCTCATTGGGCAGCATCAATCACAGAATGGTTTCTGTTGCCATGGGTCCTTTCACTCTCTGGGGAAGCCTATGGACACCTCACAATAATGCCTATAAGTGTATATTGTAAAATATGTAGCTTTTAAGGAAAACCAACTGTATACAGTTTCAAAATATTTTTTAAAATGACAGTTCATGTAACTTCTGCAACTTACCTAGCATATGATATAAAAATGTCTGAATTCTGCTAAAGACCAACTCACAGGTTCTACTGTCAGTTTGTTGCTTACATACACAGCTGAAGGAAATGCTGGATTTCAGTTAAAGGTTAATTAAAAAAACATGTAATTTTTTCTTTATCTACACTGAAAGTGAAGTCACTCAGTCGTGTCTGACTCTTTGCGACCCCATGGACTATAGCCCACCAGACTCCTCCATGCATGGGATTCTCCAGGCAAGAATACTGGAGTGGGTTGCCATTTCCTTTTCCAGGGGATCTTCCCAACCCAGGGATAGACCCAGGTCTCCCGAATTGCAGGCAGACACTTTAACCTCTGAGCCACTAGGGAAGTCAACATTAACAAATCCCATAAGAACCCCTGTTCTCAGTATATATGTGTAGTTGGTTATGTATGTGTGTATATATTATTGTGGAGAAGGCAATGGCACCCCACTCCAGTACTCTTGCCTGGAAAATCCCATGGACGGAGGAGCCTGGTGGGCTACAGTCCACAGGGTCACAAAGAGTTGGACACAACTGAGCGACTTCATTTCCACTTTTCACTTTCATGCATTGGAGAAGGAAATAACAACCCACTCCAGTGTTCTTGCCTGGAGAATCCCAGGGATGGCGGAGCCTGGTGGGCTGCCGTCTGTGGTATCGCACAGAGTCAGACACGACTGAAGCGACTTAGCAGCAACGGCAGCATATATTGTTGTAATCACTTATTCAACAGATACTCATCCAGCATTTGACACACACACACAGAAAGACTATTTTGGATCTTCTTAGTGCGAGGGGGAAAAGTTATAAGTTGTGGCATTTATATTTTATCTTTGTCCATTTTCATAAAAGTCTTTGCCTTCATCAGTAAGCAGTTCATCTTGACAAGCCACACTTGAATAGTTATCATACCCACTGTCTCTCATACAAGAACTTAATAAATATCTCCAGGAATTTATTATAAAAAACTACTTTCATTAAATGGTTTTCTTTTTGGCCTTAATGCCACAAAACTTTGAGCCAAATTTGTTGCTTGATTGCAGAAATGAATTCAGATTATCTGTTCTTTTTACAAACTGTAATGTTGTATTCTCATCTTTGCTAGGATCTGTTAATGATGGAGCAAGTGAAAGACTTTGCTGCTAATGTGTACGAGGCTTTTAGTACTCCTCAGCAACTGGAGAAATGATTTTTTTTTCCTTCAAGAATAGCTACAATGGAATTCAGTTACTTTTTTAAAAAAATGCACCGAATAAATCAACTATATATAGGGTAATGATTTGTTACCATAATGTCTAATAAAAATATATTCTTAAAGTCTTCATAATAAAATAGATTTATTTGGCATCTTAATATATTTTTTTAAAGCCATCAACAGACTGGTTTTTGTGGGCATATCTGAGTGTAACAGTGCAAATATCAGAATTGTTAATAGTTTGTTACATCATGGATGTTAGTTCCAAGTCAAATAATGTAAATACTTTATACTTTGACATTAATACTGAGGTAAAATCTGCTTGGGAAGTAGATATAAAGTTTGGAGAAAATGCAGTTTAATCTAAAAGTTCATCGGACTGCAGTATACAGGAGAGAATCAGACTTTTCTTCAGTTAATCTTCAAAGAGATAAATACTTTGTCTTAAGTATACCTTGTTGAGAACTTTCTTTTTTAATAGAAATCAGTTAATTTAACAACTAGGATTAGGACTTCCCTGGTGGTCCAGTGGTTAAGGCTCCATGCTCCCCCTGCAGGGGGCACGGGTTCAATCCCTGTTCCCTGGCCGGGGAATCTAAGATCCTGCATGCCATAGCACGGCCAAAAATAAGAAGGAACAACTGTGATCAGCAATTTTTTTCTTTACTGTTGTTAACAATCCTTAGGAAACTACATACTGATTTAGAGGTGAACATTGTGTTGATGCTGTTTACTCAGCTATTATTAACTACTGTACATAGTTTCATTTATTTGTATGTAAATAATTATAACTTACTTTGTATTGATTTTGAGCACAGTGAATCTTATTACAATAAAATATTTTAGTAAAATATGGTTTTATCGAGTTAATATTTTACAGCTATTATTTGTCCCATAGCATTTTTGCTGTTTTTGGAGATTACACTGGTTTTCAAGTTTCAGTTTTTTAACAAGCAATCGCTGCTTTAACTTACTTGTTTAGCAAAATAACATTTCCTTCTAAAAAGATAATAATTCATTGTTCTAGAATATATGTAGTTTTTATATGGGTAACTAGGACAGAAAGAAATTAATCGTATCATCATTATATTAAATATATTTTCAGTAGCATCATTTATGTTGTTTTATGTTCCTTCAACATATATAGCTAAATAGGAGAAGGTAGAAAATGAATTGTAATGTCTCTTCTAAGGCCAGGTTAGGCCTGAAGCCAACTACTAGGGAATCTATGCCTGAATATATTTAAAAAAAAAAAAAGACAAAAGCAGATGTCAAAGTAGAGAGGAAAAGACAAACTTCTTTACAAAATTTGTCAGAATATAATGATGTAATTTCAAATCCTAAAAGATGATGCTGTGAAAGTGCTGCACTCAATATGCCAGCACATTTGGAAAATTCAGCAGTGGCCACAGGACTGGAAAAGTTCAGTTTTCATTCCAATCCCAAACAAAGGTAATGCCAAAGAATGCTCAAACTACCACACAATTGCACTCATCTCACACACCAGTAAAGTAATGCTCAAAATTCTCCAAGCCAGGCTTCAGCAATATGTGAACCATGAACGTCAGATGTTCAAGCTGGTTTTAGAAAAGGCAGAGGAACCAGAGATCAAATTGCCAACATCCACTGGATCACTGAAAAAGCAAGAGAGTTCTAGATTTCTGCTTTATTGTCTGTGCCAAAGCCTTTGACTGTGTGGATCACAATAAATTGTGGAAAATTCTGAAAGAGATAGGAATACCAAACTACCTGACCTGCCTCTTGAGAAACCTGTATACAGGTCAGGAAGCAACAGTTAGAACTGGACATGGAACAACAGACTGGTTCCAAATAGAAAAAGGAGTACGTCAAGGCTATATACTGTCACCCTGCTTATTTAACTTATATGCAGAGTACATCATGAGAAACCCTGGACTGGAGGAAGCACAAGCTGGAATCAAGATTGCCGGGAGAAATATCAATAAACTCAGATATGCAAATGATACCACCCTTATGGCAGAAAGTGAAGAGGAACTAAAAAGCCTCTCGATGAAAGTGAAAGAAGAGAGTGAAAAAGTTGGGTTAAAGCTCAACATTCAGAAAATGAAGATCATGGCATCTGGTCCCATCACTTCATGGCAAATAGATGAGGAAACAGTGGCTGACTTTATTTTTCTGGGCTCCAAAATCACTGTGGATGGTAATTGCAGCCATGAAATTAAAAGATGCTTGCTCCCTGGAAGGAAAGTTATGACCAACCTAGATAGCATATTCAAAGCAGAGACATTACTTTGCCAACAAAGGTCTGTCTAGTCAAGGCTATGGTTTTCCAGGAATCATGTATGGATGTGAGAGTTGGACTATAAAGAAAGCTGAGCACTGAAGAATAGATGCTTTTGAGCTATGGTGTTGGAGAAGACTCTTGAGAGTCCCTTGGACTGCAAGGAGATCCAACCAGTCCATCCTAAAGGAGATCAGTCCTGGGTGTTCATTGGAAGGACTGATGTTGAAGCTCAAACTCCAGTACTTTGGCCACCTGATGCAGAGAGCTGACTCATTCGAAAAGACCCTAATGCTGGGAAAGATTGAGGGCTAGAGGAGAAGAGGACAATAGAGGATGAGATGGTTGGATGGCATCACTGACTCAATGGACATGGGTTTGGGTGGACTCCGGGAGTTGGTGATGGACAGGGAGGCCTGGCGTGCTGCGGTTCATGGGGTCGCAAAGAGCTGGACATGACCGATCGACTGAACTGAACTGAACTGAAAGTAGAGAGGAGAACACAGACTTCTTTTCAAAATTTGTCAGAATATAATGATGTAATAGGATGGTGGAAAACTGGCTTTTGGAAAATGAGTGAATGTGTGTGATAGAGCATGCATCTCTTCCAGCAAAATTAACCCAGGATTTCATACAAGGAAATTTTGAGACTGAACAGGTGTGACTTTGTAAGGATAGACTGCTGATCATCAGAAAATTATCCCCTGGAATCATCTGCATCTGTAGAGTTGTGGCAGTTGTAGAGATGACAAGGTGAAAAACCACATGTGTTTGAAGCTAACTGGCCTCAGACATGACAAATTTGTGTTCTGATTGAACAGTAGAAGCCCTTTTATCTGGACTCCTTGGTGGTTTGGTTAATCCAAAAAGTCTTTTAAAGCAGGATATCATTTTTAAAATAACACATATATTCTTAGATATTTTAACTTAAAGTACAAGTCATCTTTATTTGCCAGTTATTTAACGTAGGACCCTTTCTACCTTTTAATTGTAAGTGTGCTTATAAGCGTTCTCTGACTGTCTTATACAAATCATATGTGTTACAATGTATAGTCAGTTGTACATGGGTACAGAATACTTGGGGAGTTTTAGTACATTTCTGGCCAGTCTTTTAGAACTGTTTTACCAATAATTAACCAATACATTTAAATTGGGCATAGGGAAAGCAACACACTTTCATCTAGCTTTTCCAACGTATTCAACTTGGTTTTCACAGAAACTACAACTCTTCACACTCATTTCATCTGCTTATGTAACATGATAAAAACATAAATTTATCATAAGTTACCAAAGATAATCAGTTTGGTGACTGTGTTAGTTTCCTAGAATTGCTGTAATAGATTACCACTAACTGTGTGTGTGGAGAAGGCAATGGCACCCCACTCCAGTACTCTTGCCTGGAAAATCCCATGGACGGTGGAGCCTTGTGGGCTGCAGTCCATGGGGTCGCTAAGAGTCGGACACAACTGAGCAACTTCACTTTGCCTTTTCACTTTCATGCTTTGGAGAAGGAAATGGCAACCCATTCCGGTATTTTTGCCTAGAGAATCCCTTCCCAATCCAGAGATTGAACCCAGGTCTCCCACATTGCAGGAGAATTCTTTACCAGATGAGCCATAGGGGAAGCCCAAGAAAACTGGTGTGGGCTGCCTATCCCTTCTCCAGCAGATCTTCCCAACCCAGGAATCAAACCAGGGTCTCCTGCATTGCAGGTAGATTCTTTACCACCTGAGCTATCAGAGAAGACTTTTGAGTAGTTTTTGAGAGCTTTTGAGTAGGTATGATTTATTGGGGAGTACTATTCAACCCACTGCAGTAACAAACTCAGCTAACTGGTGGTAAACATATCCTGTTACATGGGCTTTACTGGTGGCTCAACCCACTCCAGTGTTCTTGCCTGGAGAATCCCAGGGATTGGGGAGCCTGGTGGGCTGCCATCTATGGGGTCGCACAGAGTCAGACATGACTGAAGCGACTTAGCAGCAGCAGCAGCAAGTGGTAAAGAATCTGCCTGCAAGGCAGGAGACCCAGGTTCAAGCTTGGGTCGGGAAGATCCCCTGGAGAAGGAATTGGCAATTCAGTCCAGTATTCTTACCTGGAGAATCCCATGGACAGAGGAACCTGGCAGGTTACAGTTCATGGAATCACAAAGAGTTAGACACAACTGAGCAACTTTCACTTTTCACTTTCAAATTGATTGCAGCAAGTGGAAACTGAGGTGAAGCATGTGCCAGACAGAATCCTGCTAACTGAAAACCTGCATCTTGCCCAGGCGTCAATTAGTATTCTTTTCCAAGAAAATAGCATTCATTAACTCTAGTGAGTTGGTTAAATGGAGATTACGAAACAATTATCCTTTCTCCTTCAAATTTGTATAAATATGTTTGTTACTGTGCATATATAAAAATTCGATATGAACAATTATTTGTTTGCAAGTTAGACAGGAAGGTTTATATTTAACCCTGTCTTTTACCTACAAAATCAAAAATGAACAGCAAGCAAAATATCTGTCTTGTTTTCTGTTGCACTAATTCACATTTATTTGATTAGTCTGAACTTTTAAAGTAATTGTGTTGTTTCAATATGGCACTCATAAGAAAATGAGATAAAATCTTATTAAAGTGATATCCAGTCTAACCACCTAGTTTAGCTTGCCTTCAATATTTCTCTCGTTATTAAAGAAAAATCCAGTGCTACTGAAATTTAAAACAAGTCAAGTTTTTTGCCTGTATAATAACTCTGGGAAAAGAATCAGTTGTGGGGGATAAGAACTGTCAGGTGAGTGTATGCTCCTTGGTTCTGTCTGGTCACAACAAAGATTTGGAGTGATGGATATTAAAGCCCTTGGCGTGTCATAGCTCTTGGGTCTTGGGCAGACCGTGTTATAGCTCTCAGGTCTCAAACGGACCATGTCATATCTCTTAGACAAATCAGTGTTACAGCTCCATGTTACAGTTCTATTTTATTTAGATAATAGCAGGAAAATCCATCTTTGAGGCATGAGGGCAGGTAGACCCAAAGACGCAAAGAGAAGAGCGCCCCATTGTGCGGGATTGAGAGAGGAGAGAGACCCCCAGCCCTTTGGCTCCTCTTTTTATATTTTTTTTCTCCCTCTGGGCCTGCCCTATGTAAATTGGGCTAGCCAGGAGTGTTGTTTGTTGTACCTGAGGTCCTCACTCTGGTCCTCAGACCTTCCTTTGTTCTGTTTTCACAGGCTTTTCTCTTGTCTTTTAGCCACCGCCATTCCTATTCTAACTACCTAATAGAACTATTGGCTTAAACCAAGTAATAAGAGATATGATTTGTAATTAGCCTTACTATAATTCTTGCCCTTCATACCAATGATAGTTCAAAGAATTTGATGCACTATTTTAAAATCCTTGTTACAAGTCCCACTTACAGTATATTTCACATATAAGCAAGATATACATTAAGCTTAAATTTGATGTTTCATTCTGTTCCATATATAATATATGGTTATTAGCAAAGCATTTTATCAGCACCTCTGAATGCTGATCTGTATTTTATCATTTAGCTTCCTCATAGCTACCCATTAACTAAACCCTATATCTAATTATAATTTACTTATATAGCTCCATTTTCCCTCTATATTCTCTATTTGTAAAGGTCATTATGGACAAGGTAGGAATTTAAATGACTGACATATTTTCGTCTCAAAACTATTTGCTTCAGATGACCTCACTTTTATGTTAAGATTCTTCTAACTCAGAGTTTTTTCCCTTTTTTTTTTTTTTTGTTTTCTCTTAGTCTAGTGTTGGGGATCATGTAAATCTGTCCTTACTGGACCTCTAATAAAATAGTAATTGGGATTTAGAACTCTTAAAGTACTTATTCATGTCAGTACTTTAGAATGGTTTTAAAATTTTGGTAGTTGTAGAAATTTCAGCTATGAATAATTTTTTAAAAATATTTTCAACTTCAAGATGATTTTATAAAATAAGTGTGAATTTATTACTTCCCTCTCTACTTGAAGTGTCTACAGGGAACAATGAGATATCAGCATTTGATTAACATAATAAAATGGAGCCTGTAGCACTTCAATTAAATATCTAACCTTGTGGAAATCTTTTGTTAAGGGAAGTGAGTTCTTTAATCAGTGTTTCTTTATATTTACATCAATATCAGTATTTTTCTGTCATTCTTAGGGAAAATCTGAATACACAATAATTTTCAGAAAGGAATCAAAAATTATTCAAAAAATAATTTTCAAAAATTATTTTTCAAAATTTTCCAAAATAATTTTCAAAAATTTTAAATTTGATTAAAGGCAAATAAATACAGGATAAAAAAATTCATTTAAATTGGACCTCAAATTAGCCCACCTACAAAAATAAGCCCACACCTCCAATCCTACACCCTCACCTGCCTCTGCCCAAAAAAACCCTGGAAGAATAAATACTAAAATATTAACAATGGTGACCTTAGTGATTTTGTCTTTAGGCATTTCTGTAGATTTTTAAATATCTATAGTAAATATATCAGTTTTATTACCATGAAGGAAAAACAAAAAAATTTTATAAAAAGACAGTTACTGTAAGCATAAACATTAAGTCCAATTTATTATATACCTATGACCCTTTGTTGTTGTTGTTTAGTCACTAAGTTGTGTCTGACTCTTTTGCAACCCCATGGACCAGAGCCCACCAGGCTCCTCTGTCCATGAAATTTTCCAGGCAAGAATACTGGAGTGGGTAGCCATTCCCTTCCCCAGGGGATCTTCCCAACCCAGGGACTGAACCAGCATCTCCCACTTGGGCAGGTGGATTCTTCACCACTGAGCCACCTGGGAAGCCCTTATTAATCTGCTGCTGCTGCTAAGTCGCTTCAGTCATGTCCGACTCTGTGCAACCCCACAGATGGTAGCCCACCAGGCTCCCCCATCCCTGGGATTCTCCAGGCAAGAACACTGGAGTGGGTTGCCATTTCCTTCTCCAATGCAGAAAAGTGAAAGTGAAGTCACTCAGTTGTCTCCGACTCTTCATGACCTCATGGACTGCAGCCCACCAGGCTCCTCAATCCATGGGATTTTCCAGGCAAGAGTACTGGGGTGGGGTGCCATCCCACAGATAGGGTGCTTAGCCCACATCACTTATTTTCTCACAGTTCTGCAGGCTGAAAGCCCACGGTTTTGGCGGGTTCGGTTTTTCTTGAGGCCTCTCCTTGGTTTGCAGTTGGCCACCTTCTCACGGTATCTTTAAATGGTCTTTGCTCTGTGTGCTTCCATCCATGTTCTTTCTCTTCTTATAAGGACTCCAGTCATATTGAATTAAGGTCCCACCCTGATGACTTCATTTAACCTTAGTTACTTCTTTAAAATCTCCAAATCCCATCCTTCTCCAGGGAATCTTCCCAGCTCGGGGATCAAACTCATGTCCCATACATTGGAGGTGGATTCTTTACTGCTGAGCCACCAGGGAAGCCTCGTTGAGGCTTAGAGTTTCAAAATGTGAATTTGGCATTAGACATGGTTCAGTCCTTACCACCACCAATTTCTCACTACAACAAAGATCCCCACCTCTGATTCACACATGGAAATAAATTCAGTGTGAAGAGAAATAGCAAAGTGCATTGGACAGTTAAAACAGTTATGTGGGTAACTTAGGAAATTCTTGGGCAATTTTACATTTGCTTTCTCCATGTGCTATAATTACAGAAACCTGATATACATTCTAGTCTTAGATATAACTGCATCAGGAAGCATTCTACTGCAGATCAGGTCACATTAGTTAGTGCTAGAGCCCAGCCCCACTGGCAGGGCATCTGATGAATGGTTAGCTGAGGCAGGTCTACCTTAATGCCATGTACCTTCAAAGGTGTCCAGTGAAGGGGCTGTCCATGTCCCAGGAGTTTAACCTGAAATTTAAAACAAACACATAAATGTCTCCATATGTGTCTCTGACTTCCTCACCATATTGGGAAGAAGCAGACGATATTTCTTAAAGAGCAATGTAGACAGGAGATTCATTGTTTTTACTTTAGTGGATCACCAGCTGCTTTAATTTATGATCCAAATACATGTATATAATCCCTCTTGCTCCTTTCTTACTCTCGAAAGTGTGCAGGATTTGAGGAAGAATCATATAGACTGAATAGTGTCAGAGTAGAGAAATTACTCTTGGACCAATCTGCACAACTAAGGCCCGCCTGGCTCTGACACAGGATGTTCAGGGAAGGGCTCACCTTCCTTATCCAGCCACCCTCCCTCCCCAGATGGCCCAGTAACCTCCACTAATCAACAGTACATATGTGTGATCAACCCACTCCAGTACTCTTGCCTGGAGAATCCCATGGAAGGAGGAGCCTGGTAGGCTACAGTCCATGGGGTCGCAAAGAGTCGGACACGACTGAGCGACTTCACTTTCACTTTCACATTCTATTATTACTGTAACTGTTCTATATCCTTAATCTTACACAAAATGAATTTAAATAAGTAGTTTTCTATATATTTGTGGTTATTTTGAACCAGAAAATTTTGTTTACCATGTAGAATAATACAAAAACAAAACCCGTGGACTTTCAAATAACTGTATTAATGGTGGCCAAAGCTTCCCTGGTGGCTCAGCAGTAAAGAATGTGCCCGCAATGCAGGAGAAGCTGGTTTGTTCTCTGAGTTGGAAAGATCCCCTGGAGAAGGAAATGGCAACCCACTCCAGTATTTTGCCTGGAAAATCTCATGGACAGAGGAGCCTGGTGGGCTACAGTCTGTGGGGTTGCAAAAGAGACGGACATGACTGAGCAACTAAAGAACAAAAAGAACGTAGATAAAATAAAAAGGTAATGTTATGCTCAGGCCTCTAAGCTGCAGTTAAACAAAAGATTTGGAAAAAAAAAAAAAAAGGAAACAGATTTTAACTCTTTATCTCCTTTTCTGCCAGATCATCCACAAGTGTTAGAAATGAAACATGGGAAAATGGTTTAAGGAGAAGAATTTGGACAATTCGCCTCCCAGAAAATTTTTATTTTCTTTAAAATAAGTTATAAAATATATTGCAATGAACTCATTGCCAGAGCTGATGGCCATAACTGTTAGATGAACCTTTTGTTATTGCTGTTTAGTCGCTCAGTCCTGTCTGACTCCTTGCAACCTCATGGATTGTAGCCCACCAGGCTCCTCTGTCCATGGAATTTCTAGGCAGAAATACTGGAGTATGTTGCCACTTCCTCCTCCAAAGGATATTCCCGACCCAGGAGTCAAACCCTCAGTTAAACCAGCATCTCTTGCATGGCAGGCAGATTCTTTACTGCTGAGCCAGCAGGGAAGGTTAACCTTTAACCTCCAAATGTTTTAAGAACTTAAAATAGTAGGGCCATGACATCTTACATTTATTCAGATGTGTTCTGGGGTGAGATGTCAGGGAAAGAATCTGAACTCCAGTCTTATGAAAAGAGTCATTTTTGGATGCATGCAGTGAACCTGAGCAACATAGCATGACTGGAGAAGATGTTTTAATTGATAAGCATGGAGATGATATAATTGTTTTATAGGCTTGGTTTTCTGGGGAATGAAACAAAATTTTCAACAGTTTTTGCCAAACATTGCCATTGATAAAGCTCATTTTAAAATTACTGTCACGATGTAAATGGAATACATATAAGGCTCACCTTGAAGTTAAAAGTTAGTGTCTTCCTCAGGGTGTTCTAGTCAGCAATTTAAAGGAACAATAAAGACAAAATTCCCTCTTACCTCTGTTGCCCCCAGAGTAGCTTTGGGCTGACCAAGAAAGAGCTGTCCTGATATGGGCCATTTGAGAAACACGGCATAGACCAGCTTATCTTTAGGTTTGGATGTGTACCTGGTTAAGAAAAAAAAAAATGCATAGTAACATTTCTCATTATTTATGGTATCTTCCAGAGATACCTCCATTTAGTAAATATTTACCAATGTTTTCTTTAATCGAGGGAATAAAAAATAGCCCCATGGTAGCAATAAAAAGCACCCAAAAGGATTCTGACCCCAATCCCAGCGTAGCGTGTGGTGAGGGGGGGAGAAGTTCCCGCATCACCAGGCAGTTCTCACGCACCAGCTGGGCGTCCTACAGTTCGACTCCATTCTGCCACCATCTACCCAGAGGCAGTGTCAGATTCCAAAGAGTCAGGGTTTATTCCTACCACCAGTCACGTGTCCGGATCATCATGTGGGGTTCTGACCCACGGCTATAGATTGGAGGTTCCTATAACCCCCTCCGTGAGTTCAGCTAATTTGCTAGAGCAGCTCTCAGAATTCTACTTCCTGGATTACAGGTCTATTATAAAAGGATGTATCTCAGGAACAGCCAGATGGAAAAGACACACAGGACAAGGTATGTGGGGAGGGGCAGGGGGCTTCCACACCCTCCCCAGGGGCCCTGCTCTCCCGGCACCACTACCAATCCAGAAGCTCTCTGAACCCCATTCTTTTGGTTTTTTATGGTGCCCTCATTAATCACTATTGATTAAATCACTGGCCATGAATGATTGTTTCAACCTCCAGTCTCTCTAAAGAGCCGTTTGGAAGCTGAAGTGAACTGAAATACAAGAGGAAGGAGTTAGACAGTGGGATGATTCAGACTGAGATCATGAAAGGAATAAAAATACTGGAAATGCAAGGTCTAAGGTATGACCAAAAGAAGGGGACAGGATCCCCAGAAAGAAGGAAGTACAAGAACTGCATGCCTGCTAAGTCGCTTCAGTCGTGTCCAACTCTGTGCAGCCCTATGGACTGTAGCTTGCCAGGGTCCTCTGTCCATGGGATGGTCCAAACAAGAATACTGGAGTGGGTTGCAATGCCCTCCCCTAGGGGATCTTCCCAACCCAGGGATCGAACCTGCATCTCTTAAGTCTCCTGCATGGCAAGTGGGTTCTTTACCACTAGCATCACTCGGGAAACCCAAGACCTGAGGGGCCAGCAAATTAGAAGAGCTATAAATATACACAATGAGAATTATATAAAGAGTAGTTCTGGCAACCCACTCCAGTATTCTTGTCTGGAGAATCCTATGGACAGAGGAGCCTGGTGGGCTAAGTCCATGGGGTTGCAAAGAGTCGGACACAACTGAGCGACTAACATTAACTAAGTTCTGAGGACAGCAACAGTGAGCCAGGGCTTAAACTCAAAGGATTTCAAAGATGGCCTTGGGAGTCTAGATAGCCATCTAAAGATGTAGCAAGGAGGGGAAACACACACGAACCTGTGGGAGAGAGCTCCACTGATGAGGCAGGGAGAGTGAGCTCAGTGCAGTGGAGCCAGGCAACAGCCTTATAGGGATTGCTAAGTAGTGTGACTTTTATCCTTAATTACTGAAAGAGAACTTAATGGAATAATGCTTAATAATTGTCAAGTCCCAGATCAGACACCCTCATAGTCAAATATAAACACAGAAGCAAATTCTAAAACCAAATTTAAAACTAGCTCTGTAAAATGAAAGATTGGTTCTGAGTTCTCATTATGGCTTCTCCCAGATCCAGTATTCTAAAATTCTACAGTTAGGTGCTTCTGTGTAGACTGCCTTACTTTATTTTCTTCAGTGAATTGACAATTGAAGTCATAAGTTCAAAGAAGAGTATTTAGTCCAATCTTTGGGTATACGCTTGATCAGGCTGTACTCGCTTTGGTGGTAACACGGGTGAACTTCAGAGCTTCACTAATACTGTGCTTTGCTGTGCTTAGTCGCTCAGTCATATAACCCCATGGACTGACTGCAGGCCGCCAGGCTCCTCTGTCCATGGGATTCTCCAGGCAAGAATACTGCAGTAGGTTGCTGAGCCCTCCTCCAGTGGATCTTCCCAACCCAGGGATCAGACTCAGGTCTCCTGAACTGCAGGGGAATTCTTTAGTCTGAGCCACCAGGGAGAACTATTCTTATTTGCATATGTTAAGATCATACATCAGAAACCACCATATGCTTTTATAGGAGATACTAGTTAAAATTTAGCCAGTTGAGATAATTTTAAAGAAAGTTCAGGTTTAGATTTATTAGAATATATTTTTCCTGCCCTATGGCACTTCCTGCTAATTTGAGGAGATGTAACACCTGCAAAGTTAGACTTTCCCTGACTAAACCAAAAGTCTCTTTTGGATTAACCACTCAGCACTTTTTTTTTTTTTTTCATTTTTCTGAATGACCTACAATTTTTGTAAGAAATTTTATTTCTCCCTAAAATTTATCCACTGTTAAAAGGAATCTAGTGATTATTTCAGCTCAACTTGATAAATAATGTTTAAAATATGCTGATTTTAAGTAAATAAAATATTTTGTACAGGTGGTCATTCATCCAATTTCCTCTTTATTATACTGTTCTTTTTATCTCTGAGAAATGTTAAATGCCTTCTTCTATCAAACAGTACTTACCATACGTCTGGGGTGACAGTGTCATTCTGGGATCTCCAAGCATCGGTTTCATAGATGGCTTCTCCATTGACTTTTAGCCAGATTCCCATTTGCCTCAATCGCTCCTTAAAAATTGCAGAAATGGTGCCATCTTGTGTGGGTCCAATATTCATCAACAGATTTCCTCCACATGAAACTGTTTCTACAAGTTGCTTAAAAATTAAGAATAAATATAGTTCTTAGAGGAAGAAAACAATTCCATCATTAATCACTATCTATGAGAACACACATAGGAAAAAAAAAAAAGAGTCATGTCCTGTTTACAGGCCACTGAGTCATACAGTTTAGAAAACATAATTCTCACACACATACACTATTATGAATATTACTTATGATGGTCACCAGACATTTTACTGTACCTTCACCAATTCTTCAATTGTGAGATAGTCAGAGATTTCAGCATTCCTCCTGTAGCCCCAGGAAAATTTGTCTATTGTCATGCAGTTTTCCCATTTATGTGGCAAAAGATGTCCTGGGTTATAACGATCACTACATGTATAGTAGCCACCATGTTTACAAATGCTACCAGCTCCCCAACGGTCATTGGTGACTACTGTGTCACGAACTGGGCTGCAATGAAAAGGATGATAAAAAAAATTACACAAAAGCAATGTCACTGAAAAGAGGTCTGATTGAAACCCATTCTTAGAAAATAACCATAGTCGAATATAACACAAACCCCATGATTTTGAAGTAAACTAGACCTGAGGAAGTTGTAATCCTGGCCTGTTACTTGCTAAGCTCCTTGTCCTAGAGCAAATTACCTAACTCCTCTGAATAATCCATTTCTTCATCTGTTATTAGAACAGAACTTGGGCTTCCCTGGTGGTTCAGACAGTAAGGAATCCTCTGCCACCGCAGGAGACACAGGTTCAATCCCTGGGTTGGGAAAATCCCCTGAAGAGGGAATGGCTACCCATTCCAGTATTCTTGCCTGGAGAACCCCATGGACAGAGGAGCCTGGCGGGCTATAGTCCATGGGGTTGCAAAGAGTCAGACACTACTGAGCGACTGACACAATCTATGTAAGACACTTATGTATGCCCAGCGCACACAGCACTTAAAAGAGTTTTACTATATTTAAACGTCCTCCCCTAGTCTCTTTCTCTTATAATTGTGCTTAATATTGAAGATCTCAGCAAAGTTGACTGTTATGGATGGAATTCACTGTGGCATAAAATATTCCCACAACATTATTCATCATAGCAGGTGGTACCTCCTGCACTTCTCCATCTAGAGGGGATCGTTTTGGTTCACAGACTGAAGCGGAGGACTCCCAGTATTTCCTTTTGGAAAGGAGTACCTAGAGAAACTGCGGTTATGTACCAAGACAGAGGATTTCTCTGTGCCTCCTCTGTGGGCCCAGAGAACACTAGCAGGGCTCTCCCTAACTTCACAGCACAATACCAAGTACTTTTGAGATACAGATATCAATTTGGTCCATATAGTGTGAGCCTTATAGAGGAGCTTAGTCAGAACTCCCTGTTCTAATGGGGCAGCCTGGAACATGCTAGAAAACAAAAGGAAAGAACAGGAAGAAGTGAATTGCTGAGATGAAGGAAAAGAGACAGACAAGGGTGACGTCCAAGCAGCAAAGATTATCAAAGGAAAGAGGATGCGAAGAAGCAATTAGAGGAACTAAAAAGCACAGCATGAGAAACAGTGAGGGACAAACAGCATTGCCCCAGAGAGGTGATGATAATGGGGACCTTCAAAATTAGTCTTCACAGTTCTTGATGCTGTAATTTTTTTTTTAGTCTCAATTCAAAATCAGAATGTTGAGCTATATTTGACTCCTGATTTGTAACTCTTAGGGCTTGCCAGTGCGGCGACACGGGTTCACCTCCTGGATCAGGAAGATCCCCTGGAGAAGAAATGGCAACCCTCTCCAGTATTCTTGCTAACTAATTCTTATTAAGAATATTCCAGTGTTCTTGTAACTCTTGATATTTTGAGTAAATGTTGATATATCTAATATGCATTATTTATAATGATTTTCTCCCCATGTCACAAACAAGCCTGAAGGGGAATATTTCAAGAAGCAAGAACTAATGTTACACAGGTATTAGGAATGTCACGAGAGCAGTCTAGTAGCACACACACCTCTCATTGTATAGCCAGGCTAGGAAGTCTAAGCTTTTCCAGTAGGTATCTGGGGCCCCTCCATCGCCATCTGACCACAGCACCTCTGGCTTATACTTGTTCACTAGCTCATAGAGCTCGGGCAGCATCTTAGACACTGGATATTGTCGTTTCTGGAAGAAGCTGGATTCATCCTCAAGGAAGAGCGGATGAAACCACTCAAAAAGGGAGTAGTACAGCCCGAAGCGCAGGTCAGTCCTGTTCCTAACCGCAACTGCAAGTTCTTTGACGATGTCCCTTTTCGGCCCCACGTCTACTGCGTTCCAGTTCCACGAGTACTCTGAGCCCCACAAGGTGAAGCCTGAAACATTATATTAAAAGCCTCTGTAAGCATATCAACTCTGTTCTAGTAAATATGCGTCTATACCAACACCAAGTTATAAAGGCAGTATACATGACATATAAATCAGTTTCTACAAACATCTGTTTTATGACCATTTTTTTCCTTAGTATGTATTTTGCTTTCATGCAAGAAACAGATGAGAATTTAAAAAATATTTTTATTTATTTATTTGGCTACACAGGGCCTGAGTTGAGGCATGCAGGAATCCTTACTTGCAGCATGCAAACTCTTAGTTATGGCATGTGGGCTGTAGTTCCCTAATCAGGGATCAAACCTGGTCCCCGTGCATTGGGAGCACTGAGTGTTAGCCACCAGGGAGGTCCCTAACAAATGAGAATTTAAACAAAGTAGAACCAAGATTTTTTAAAGTACTTCTCAGGGTACCCCATTGTTGTTGTTGTTCAGTGGCAAGTCGTGTCCAACTCTTTGTGACCCCCATGGACTATCGGATGAGAAGCTCCATTATCTCTCGAAGTTTGTTCAAATTTGTGTCCATTAAATCAGTGATGTTATCTAGCCATCTCATCCTCTGTCATCCCCTTCTCCTTTTGCTTTCACTCTTTTCCAGTGTCACAGTCTTTTCCAATGAGTTAGCTCTTCACATCAGGTGGTCAGAATACTGGAACTTCAGCATCAGTCCTTCCAATGAATATTCAGGACTGATTTCCTTTAGGATTGATTGGTTTGATATCCTTGCAGTTCAAGGGACTCTCAAGAGTCTTCTTCAGCACAACAATTTGAAAGCATCAGTTCTTCGGTGCTCAGTCTTCTTTATGGTCCAACTCTCATATCCATACATGACTACTGGAAAAACCATAGCTTCTGGAGTGGGTTGCCAGTGATTTTGGAGAAAATAAGGTCTGTATAGTCTGATCTTCCTCCGGTATTCTCCCTCTTAGATGATAAGCTCCTGGAGGGACAGTGCCATGTCTGCGGTGTTCCCTGTTATATCCTCAGCCAATGGCTAGCACAGGTCTAGTACAAAATCACAGTCAACATTAGCAGATCATAGCTGAGATAGGAACATCCTCCACATCCACCGTTCTAAACAATGACTGTGACTACTTACAGGGAAGAACCATAGATGCACTCCTGCATGATTCCTGTCTTCTAAATCAAAGAGTCTATTCCCTGAGCTTAGAATTATTTTATTATAGTATGATTCATAGAACACTGATAATCCATGTTCAGTAGTAAATCTCCTTGACCTTCATTATTCATTTAACCAAGGCAGGGGTAAGGTACTCTTCCTCAGTAGTTCTATACTTGAAAGGTACCCACCATCTGTAATCTCATCCTACTCTAAAATCATAAGCTTGGATATTGTGCTTTAAATTACCTAAAAGTGAATTATCTACCAACTAAATGGATAAGAAGCATTTTGAAATAATTGGATAAGAATAATGGATAAGAAGCACTTTTATTACATAACACTTTGAAATAATTCATATTTTAAAAGGAATTTGTGTTTAGATTGCTGGCTTTTCTATATAAAAACCATAGAAGCACTATATAAATTGAAATACTTAAGGAATAATATAAAAGCCTCAAAATATTTAGTTAGGATCTAGGAACATGAATACATTGTTACTGTCCTACTAAAATCTAAAGCAATGTTTGTGAACCAACATACCTAAGGTGTTTGGTGTAACACTTTACTTGTATAAATCAGGACAAGCTTAAGGCAGAAAGTGAAGAAGAACTAAAGAGCCTCTTAATAAATGTGAAAGAGGAGAGTGAAAAAACTGGCTTAAACCTCAACATTCAGAAAACTAAGATCATGGCAGCTGGTCCTATCACTTCATGGCAAATAGATGGGGAAACAGTGGCTGACTGTCTTTTTCTGGGCTCCAAATCACTGCAGATGGTGATTGCAGCCATGAAATTAAAAGATGGTTATTCCTTGGAAATGACCAACCTAGACAGCATATTAAAAAGCAGAGACATTACTTTGCCAACAAAGGTCCATCTAGTTAAGGCTATGGTTTTTCCAGTGGCCATGTATGGATGCAAGAGTTGGTACTATAAAGAAAGCTAAGTGCCAAAGAATTGATGCTTTTGAACTGTGGTGTTGGAGAAGACTCTTGAGAGTCCCTTGGACTGCAAGGAGATCCAACCAGTCCATCCTAAAGGAGATCAGTCCTGGGTGTTCATTGGAAGGACTAATGTTGAAGCTGAAACTCCAATACTTTGGCCACCTGATGAAGAGCTGACTCATTGGAAAAGACCCTGATGCTGGGAAAGATTGAGGGCAGGAGGAGAAGGGGATAACAGAGGATGAGATGGTTGGATGGCATCACCAACTCGATGGATGGGTTTGGGTGAACTCCAGGAGCTGGTGATGGACAGGGAGGCCTGGCGTGCTGCAATTCATGGGGTCGCAAAGAGTCAGATACGACTGAGTGACTGAACTGAACTGAAGATGGACACACTCTTTGGATTCATTTTGAAGAACTTTTAAAAGAGTTAACACTGGTTCTAAAGATGTTTGTAGTAAGCTTCAAAGCACTGTCAGTGGTATTTAAAGTCTTATTCCATATGTCTCAACTTGGCAGGCCCTAATGTCTGGTGGTGCTAAAACCACTTTGGGTCTTTGGTTCAGTAGCACCACCAGAAGCTCACACAGTGGTCTTCCAGCCTAACTGGGCTCAGCAGGATCTCCTATAGGCATGCAAACCTCCAACAATATGGTTCTACAGTGTATAAATGTGGGCTACATCATTTGTCCTCACAGCGTGTTTGCTGTGTTTTTAAATAAGCTAAGTAATACTTTCTAGCATATAGCCTGGAGAAGTTCTAGGCATCAGGAAATCAACATGTCCTAAGTATCCATCTCAGCCTGAGAAAAACATGCAGGAAAAAAATCATTAAGCCACTGGACTGTGGTCAAAAGGAAAAATATCCTGATTCCTTATTTTGGGTTTTCATTCTTCCCTGGTAATCCCCCACGCACCGCTGCAGAAAATAATGGGACAAAATTTTTTATTCCAATGCAAACAAATCATCTAGTTATTTATTTATCTTTGACTGCACTGGGTCTTTGTTGCTATGTACGGGCCTTTCTCTAGTTGCACTGGTAGGGGCTGCCCTCTAGTCGTGGTGCGCAGGCTTCTCATCAAGCTGACTTCTCTTGTTGTGGAGCTTGGGCTCTAGGGCACATGGGCTTCAGGAGTTGCAGCTTGAGGGCTCTAAATTCTGGCTCAGTTGCCCCGAGGCCTGTGGGACCTTCCCCGACCAAGGATTGAACCTGCATCCCCTGCAGTGGCAGACAGCTTCTTAACCACTGGACCATCGGAGAGGTCCAGATTATCTAATTATTAACATGCTGTTGGAAGAATAATAACGTGCTGATGTGTCCTTGGTCTTGTAGATACGGGAATGGTAATGGGTAGATTCTATCCTATTAATGTAAGATCACTTTAATGGTTCATTTTATGTGTCAACTTGCCTGGGCCACAGAGTGCCCAGATATTTGTTAAACATCATTCAGGATGTGTTCCTGAAGGTGTTTCTACAGGAAATTAACATATGAATAGTTAGACTGAGTAAAGCAGATTGCCCACCCGAAGTGGTGGGCCTCATCCAATCCACTGAAGGCCTAAATAGAATAAAAGGCTGATTAAGAAAGAATTCTTCAGACTTTCCTGGTGGTCCAGTGGTTAAGACTCCCCACTTCACCGCAGGAGGCATGGGTTCAATCCCTGGTCAGGGAACTAAGATCCTGTATTGTGCCGTGCATTGTAGCCAAAAAGAAAAAGAAAAAGCAACAAAGTTTAAGGAGTGGTGTTTTTTGTTTTTTAATTTAAAAAAAAAAAAGAAAAAAATGTTTTCTCTGTATGTCTTTGAGCTGAGACATTAGTCTTTAACTTAGATTTGGACAGGTACTTATATTATCCGCTCTCCTGTTCCTGATGCCTTTGGGCTCAGACTGGAACTATATAACTGGCTCTCTTGAGTCTGGACTTCTCAGCCTCCATAGTTGCATGAGCCAGTTTCTTATGATAAATCTATACATATTATACTTCCTGTTAGCTCTATTTCTCTGGAAAACCCTAATTCAACCACTCTGTTTCTTTTTAGATATTCTTCCACCATCTCTAATATTTCTGGGCATCATTACAGCCTTGCAATCCTGTTCCTTTCAGGTGGCCCGTGTCATTTTCATCAATAGCAAACTTTCCTCAACTGGGTCATATAAGAGTTGGCCAAAGCACTACCTTGTATGTTGGTCATGATGTAAGACAATAGCAAATAATCCCCAGGCTACCTTCCCAGAATGCATTACAGAGGTGAGAAGAAAACGGAAAGAATGCAGTTCAGTTGTAAACTTTGACCTGCAAACCACATCCCCCTTCAAAGGGCTTTAATAAAATTTTGCGTTACTTGGAAATTGTTAAATATGCATATAATAGAATGCGATCAGTTTCCATTTTTTTCTATATGTGGAGGGTATGATCTTTCTGCATACTTAATGCTCCTTTTTTTCTTTTTCTTAATCGTCTTAATTGGGTGTAACATGTGATCTCTTAAATTACAAGCAAATGTCAGTAGCCACTTAAGAGAAAACTCTGTTTTCATGTGGATGACCTTGCTTTAGTTTCTTCTTCCAAAAAAACTACTTCACATTTATAACCACTGTCAGTGTTTGAAGATGTTGTTCTTACTTACCTTCATGATGTTTGGAAGTTAAGACAACGTATTTGGCACCAGAAGCCTGTAAAATATCTGCCCATTGGTTCGCATCAAAAAATTTTGCTGTAAACAGTGGTCCAAAATCTTCATATGTGAAATCAGGAGGGTAATTATTTTTCATAAAGTTCACATAAGCTGGTATCTTTTCCTCTTGCCAGTACCACCTAAGGGGATGAAGGAAACAGCATATAAGTAGCATACACATAAACACTTGAAATATAGGTATCCCTCAGTATTCACAGAGCACGAGTCCCATGTTTCTCAGCAGATACCAAAATCTGTGAGTACTTACAAAATCTGTGAGTATGCTCTTACATAAAATGGCATACTACAGCCTGCCCTCCATATCTGCAGTTTGGGCATCAGCAGATTCAAACAAATATAGATGAAAATTTCTGTCTGAGGTTGGTTAAATCCAGAGATGCAAAACCCTTGAATATAGAGGGCCAATTATGTATTTATTGAAAAAAATACACATAAAAGACGACCAAACTTGTGCTATTCAAGGGTCAACCATAACTCCCTTTACTAAAATTCTCCCTTATTCAGATGTTACTAAGATTCCCTTCCTAACTTCCCATCTAGTCTGACTTTACTTAAGGAAAGCTTACATGAACTTCCATAGTCTTCCATCTATCCCTCTGTGAACTCTACTCAGCTTATCAACCAGAACAGTCTAAACAAACAAGTCACCCATTTGCTCTTAATTCTTCACTTTTAGATTGCAACATGGAGTATACATAATTAGTCCTTTGTAACACAAATGATGAAGTCTTCAAAAGAAGACAAAGTACATAAAATATAAATGTATTATATTCACTAGCAGGAACAAGTGGGGGAGGAAATGACAGTAAAAATTAAGAAAATGCTGTTATTTTAATGTACTGACTCAGTCTTCAAGGATTACTGGTTATGTGCATTTATTCTGAGCAGTGGGGCCTCAACTGCCTAAGCAGAGCTTCAGAAGGAAACAACATTGAAAACACAACTTTAAAAAAGAAAACTATTTATTTATTTCGCTGCCCTGGATGTTAGTTACAGCATGCAGGATCTTTAGTTGTGGCATGCGAACTCTTAGCTGCAGCATGTGGGATCTAGTTCCCTGACCAGCGATGGAACCCGGGCCCCCTGCACCGGGAGTGCAGAGTCTTCACCATTGGACCACCAGGGAAATCCTCAAAGCATAATTTTTAGATAAACATTGTATATAAACATGGCAGTAAGCCCATGGTCATGAAATAGATGCAAGTCCTCCCTCTGACCCATCTTTTATTCTTCCTTTCACTACTTTCATAAGAGTGTTTTTACTGGCTGCTGCTGCTGTTGCTAAGTCGTGTTGTCAGTTGTGTCTGACTCTGTGCAACCCCATCAACAGAAGCCCACCAGGCTCCCCCGTCCCTGGGATTCTCCAGGCAAGAACGCTGGAGTGGGTTGCCACTTCCTTCTCCAATGCGTGGAAGTGAAAAGTGAAAGGGAAGTCACTCAGTCGTGTCCGACTCCTAGCGACCCCATGGACTGCAGCCCACCCGGCTCCTCCGTCCATGGGACTCTCCAGGCGAGAGTACTGGAGTGGGGTGCCATTGCCTTCTCCGTTTACTGGATGAACAAATTCGTAATCAGCACTAGATCTCCAAAGATGACCAGGAGGTTCTTTCTGCTGAGAAGGCTTTGCTGAAGGACATACTGTGTCACAGGCGCTTTTCTTTACCTGCCTAAAAGTCAGATACATACGTTCCCAGCTTCCATCACAGCTACCACATGGACACTTGATCCATGCTGGTCAATGGAACTGGAGGGGAAGCCAACTTGGGAGATTCTGGGAATGGTCTCCTCTCCAGTAGAAAGAGATCAATCTGCCTTTGGACAAGGCTGTGTGACGTGATGCCTGGCCACCATCATGTCACCATGACAGGACAAGTCAACAGGCTGAGGATGACAAAGAGCCCAGGACTTTGATTTCATCACTGAGCCAAGTACTTCTAAATTTCTTATTATGTATAGTAATAAGCTCCTATTATTATACCTTTCATTTGAGTTTTCTGTACCTTCAAGTGAAAGTATCCTAATTGATCCATGATGCATTGTTATCTTTTAAATGGAACTGCAAAAGAGAAACTGGGAGAGTCAGAAAGTTAAAAGATAAGAGATTTCTATTTTTTTCCTAGCATATCTAATTTGAACCTGCATTCTCTATTATAGTCTAGAGTCACTTCTCAAATTTCATAGTAATAGAGATGAGAAGAAGCACTTACAGTAAACAGCCCACCATTTATATTTGTTTTTGAGCTGCCATTAAGGATAGTCAAATATACTCATCTCTGCTGTTGACTGCCCCAGGTCAAATCAAGTGAGATCAGAGATTTAGAGGAGATAAAAAGGGAAACTATAGATAATTAAGAATCTTCTACAGGGTTATTGCACTTCCAGACCATCAAAAATATACTGTTTTGTATGAGAATTATCTTTATTGTTCCAGGTCAAAACAAACAACTTTGTGTTCATTTGTAGAAAACAAGAAGTTAACCATTACAAAGAATAAGTTGACTCAAAACTAATTGTTTTGTGCAGAGCACTGGTTTCAACTAACAAACATCAAATCCTCTCCTAGCATCAAATGTATATTTACCTCATCTTCCCATTTGAACAAAGGTGCTAGTGGTTAACAGAACCTGCTTGCCAATGCAGGAGGCATAAGAGACGCGGGTTCAATCCCTGGGTTGGGAAGATCCCCTAGAGGAGGGCGTGGCAACCCCCTCCAGTATTCTTGCCTGGAGAATCCCATGAAAACAGAGGAGCCTGGTGGGCTACAGTCCATGGGGTCACAAAGAGTCAGCCATGACGGAGCAACTGAGCACACACAATATGAGATGAGAAATCTGTTAATTTATGTACCTTGCTGTCAGGGGATGTTTAACAGTAGGATGTCTGTGTGCTGTTTCCTGTCTCTCATGAGCCCTCTGTTCCTTATCAGTTCCTGGTAACAGGAATGAGTGGAGTGGCATGCTGCTCCCAGGACTGAGGTCATGAGATGGAATGCATGCATAGGGTTTCCTTCATTAGCTTTTCCATATGGTAAAAGTGATTATTTAGGCCCTCTTTCTTTGATATGGATTGTCTTCTGGTTTTATGACCTCTATTACTCCTTGTTTCCTTGGTAACTTAAGTCTGGTCTTTTGATCTTTATCTGAAGAAGCTACCTTGTAAAACAGTATATATACTCACACAGAGTTCAATAAAGCACCCTTGTTACACCAGAGACTTGGGTCCCTGTGTCCTTCTCTCTCTCTCTCTCTCTCTTTCTCTTATCTCTCTTTCTGGCTGATTCTCTGGAGCGTGGAAGCCTGCCAAGCTCACTTTCCTGCCCGGGCTTTCAAGACCTCTTTGAGAGGATGTCCTGTGCCTAGATGAGTGGTACAAGTCCTGTCCTAGGGCTTTATTGGTTCTCTGTGTAACCCAGAGAATATTAGCCTCTTTCCTTGTTTCATGTTCTTATCATCGACTCCAGACCACCAGGTTCTGGTCCATTAAAGGATCACAACACCTTGCTAATCAAAACATTTCAAAAGTAAATTCAAAATGCCTCACAGCACAAAACTTGCAAAGAAAGATTTATAATATCCTGAAGCAAATATATTTGGTAATACAGGTTATGGAAAGAAAGTCCCATATTTTACAAGTTGATTTTAAAAGAGTATATGAATAGTACTCCATAGCTTATGCATTTCTTTTACATTAGTTGGCCTAACTGAATAAGAAAAGTTACTGGTTGCAGAAAGTCAATGTCTTTACAGAAAGTGGTACAATGTTTACAGTGTAAATGTTTACAGTGTAATACAATATATAATTTATACTCTGTATTGTATCAGCCAACTAAAAATTGTCACTTGCCATCTATTCTATAAGAATGAAGTCCTTAACCACTGTAGTTGCTGACTTTCAACACACCCTGAAAGGACAGGGTGGAGATTAGGAAAAACTGCCAGAACAGCCTTTCAGATAGTCAGATATTTTCAGAAGATTTTATGAGCCCAATTTCTTGCATGTTTCTCATAGCTAGCTACAAAAGCACTAAAATCATTAAAGGAGACATCCGTTCCTGGTGATGAGCAGTGACCTTCTTGTGACTAGCAGTAACCTTCTGTCAAAATGTGTGCTGATTGCATATATCCCCTTTCACCAAAAAACGACATATATACTGACCTCTGGCTTCCCTGGTAGCTCGGTGGTAAGGAAACTTCCTGCAATGCAGGAGATGTAGGTTTGATCCCTGGGCCAAGAAGATCCCCTAGAGAAGGAAATGGCAACCCATCCTAGTATCTTGCCTGGGAAATCCCATGGACAGAGGATTTGGGGTCACAAATGTAGGCTACATTCCAAGGGATCGCAAAGAGTAGGACACAACTTAGCAACTCAACAACAACACACTGACTTCCACCCTTACCTCTTCAGAGCAGTTCCACAGAGCTCTCTAAGAGGCAGTCTCCTAAGTAACAGTCCTCATTTTGCCCCAAATAAAACTTAATTCACAACTCTCACACTGGGTGTTTTTTTTTTATAGTTGTCATATGGAACATATATTGTAGGAATTAAATTTGTTGTACATTATGTAAATAGTATAGCGTAGGTTTAAATATTTATTTTCTTATCTTAGGAATATATTATTTATGTGTATATATGTGTATTATGCATACATATATATGTAGTAACATTTCTATCTTGAGGAACTTAACATATCTGAAGTATTTAATCAAGAAAGATGCGAAACACTTAAAGCTGTAAAGGTATGGCTCTCAAGGTAAAATCTAAAGAGCAATTTTTTTGTACACCACTTTTCACATGTTGTTGCTGTTGTTTAATTGCTAAGTTGTGTCCAAATCTTTCTGAGACCCCATGGACTGTAGCACGCCAAGCTCCTTGTCCATGGGATTTTCCAGGCAAGAATACTGGAGTAGGTTGCCATGTCCTTCTCCAGGAGTTCCGTCTGACCCCGGGATCAAGCCAGTGTCTCCTGCATCGGCAGGGGGATTCTTTACCACTGAGCCACCAGGCAAGGCCACTTTTCACATCTTGTTGAGTCGCTAAGTTGTGTCCAGCTTTTTCCAACCCCATGGACTGCAGCAGGCCAGGCTCCCCGACCTCCACTATCTCCGTTGTTCAAATCCATGTCCATTGAGTCAGTGATGGTATCTAACAATCTCATCCTTTGCCGCCCCTTTTCTTTTTGCCTTCACTCTTTCCCAGCATCAGGGTCTTTTCCAATGAGTCAGCTCTTCACATCAGGTGGCCAAAATATTGGAGCTTCAGCCACAGTCCTTCCAATGAATATTCAGGACTGATCTCCTTTAGGATTGACTGGTTTGATCTCTTGCATCCAAGCGACTCTCAAGAATCTTCTCCAGCACCATAGTTAAAAGCATCAATTCTTCGGCACTCAGCTTTCTTTATGGTCCAACTCTCACATCCCTACATGACTACTGGAAAAACCATAGCTTTGACTAGAGGGACTTTTGTTTGCAAAGTGATGTCTCTGCTTTTCAATATACTGTTTAGTTTTGTCATAGCTTTCCTTCCAAGGAGCAAGCGTCTTTTAATTTTAAGGCAATAGTCACTGTCCACAGTGATTTTGGAGCCCAAGAAAATAAAATCTGTCACTGTTTCCATTTCCCCCCATCTATTTGCCATAAAGAGACCAGATGCTATGACCTCAGTTTTTTTAATGTTGAATTTCAACATCTTTTTCACTCTCCTCTTTCACCCTCATCAAGAGGCACTTTAGTTCCTCTTCATTTTCGGCCATTAGAGTGGTATCATCTGCGTATCTGAGGTTGATCTTTCTCCCAGCAGTCTTAATTCCAGCTTGTGATTCATCCAGTCCGGCATTTCTCATGATGTACTCTGCATATACGTTAAAAAGCAGGGTGGCAACATACAACCTTGCATACTCCTTTCCCAGTTTAAACCAGTCCATTGTTCCATGTTTGGTTCTAACTGTTGCTTCTTGATCTGCATACAGGTTTCTCAGGAAGCAGGCATGGCGGTCTGGTATTCCCATCTCTTTCAGAATTTTCCAGTTTGCTGTGATGCACCCAGTCAAAGGCTTTAGCGTAGTCAGTGCAGCAGAAGTATATGTTTTTCTGGAATTTCCTTGCTTTCTCTGAGATCCAATGGATGTTGGCAATTTGATCTCTGGTTCCTCTACTTTTTCTAAATCCAACCTATACATCTGCAAGTTCTTGGTTCATGTACTGCTGAAATCTAGCTCAAAGGATTTTGAGCATAATCTTGCTAGCATGTAAAATGAGCACAGTTGTGCGGTAGTTTGAACATTCTTTGGCATTGCCCTTCTTTGGGATTGGAATGAAAACTGACATTTTCCAGTCCTGTGGCCACTGCTGAGTTTTTCAAATTTGCTGATTTATTGAGTGCAGCACTTTAACAGCACTATCTTTTATAGGATTAGCTCAGCTGGAATTCCACCACCTCCACTAGCTTTGTTCATAACTTTTCATAGAGTGATCTGTTAATAATTGGAGTTTCTTAGGGTTAATATTCTAGAATCTTTTTTAAAGTTTTTCCTTGGACTACATGTGGTAACATTTTAAGGTTAAAGAGCCAGTGAATGCCTGCCCAAGTGAAAAGAAGTCTCACATACCCATGAATTTATGCTTAAATCCTCTTCGTGGCAGAACAATTGACAGTTGACAAGTAGCAGCAGAACAGCAACGGAGCAAGTCTGCAGTTCGAAGGACAAGGCCAGTGTAGGCCCAGAGCTTCCTCCTACGACCCCCACACAAGCCCATTACTTTTCTGCTATTTTATTCTGTCGATGGCTGCCGAGTGATAAGAACTGAGAAGTACAACTACCAAGAAGCTGAGAAGCCAGAGCCACATCAAGGGTCTGACTCTTGCAGTCACACGGAAGAAAAATTCAGCGTTCACCCAGCACCAACCACTTACCCGTAAATCATAAACGTAACACCCGGAAATACAAAGCGCGGCTCAAACAGCAGGAGGTGAAACTGACTAAGAGATGAAACAAACCCGCAAAGGCTGGAGGTCTGGGTCCTGGCTGCAGGCCAGTGGGGAGCAAAGCGGGATTAGAGGGGACTGAGGGAGGCGCGCTCACCAGAACCATTCGCTCCCGAAACTGGGCACGGAGAACACACCCCAGTGGATAAAGATGCCGAACTTGGCCTTGTCGAACCAGGCGGGCAGCTGGCGGGCGTCCAGGGACTCCCACGTGGGTTCGAAGGGCGCACGGCCGCCCGCGGAACCCGGCAGCGGCAGCAGAAGCAGCAGGATCGGCAGCGGGAGCGCCGGCCCGGGCAGCTTCGGGGATCGCATAGCCTCGCAGCCCCGAGTCCTGGACGCTCTCCCGCGGCCTCCGAAAGCTCGTCCTTCCGCGTCCCCGGCTAAGTAAGAGCCGCCACGGTCACCTGACCAAGCTGCCTTAGGACAAAGGCACCCTCCCTGCTGGTATGGGAGTGGCCGCGGCTCGGGCCCTGGAACAGAACGACCCCAGGAGGCCTGCAGCACTCTCTTGCATAACTAAGGAGGCCAGTATCACCCCTAAGCCTGCCCTGAGCCTGCTCCTCTCAGCCTCCTAGATTATCCTCTCGAGGGAGTAGAAACTAGTCTGGTTCAGGAACCGTGGGAGCGCCCCTCCCCTCAAGCTGCAGGACGCTTCCAAAAACCGCCCAGAGAAGGCGCGCTACTGAGCAGCCTGGGTGGAATCGTGGACCTGGAGCCCAATGGTGACACCGCAGGCGGACCATCCAGCGGGTGGCACGGAAAAGCCCAGATAATTCTCAGCCGCTCCCACCCACCAAGGTCCAGGGTGTGTTTGGAACTGTGGTTGTTAGCCTTGGAGTCTGTATCAGGTGAAATTCCACAAGTTTCCAATTCAGGTTGGAGCTCCAGAATTTGCATTTCTAACCAAGTTCTACATGATGCTCGTTTTGCTGGTCTGAACACCAAACTTGAGAACCACTGTAATTGAAAACAGTGACCTAAGACAGATGAAAGCAGTGAAATGAATCCTTGAGAAATCTGAAGTCAGAAACTTGGAATGATTAACCAAGGTTGAAAGCGCAATTCAGATGGGCTTGAATCCCAGCCAAAGCTCTGTCGACTAAAAAAGACACACAACTCGAGAGCTGCGAGTTAAGTTTTGTTGTTGTTCAGTCGTTCTGTTCAGTTCAGTTCAGTTGCTCAATTGTGGCTGACTCTTCGTGACCCCATGGACCACAGCACGCCAGGCCTCCCTGTCCATCACCAACTCTCAGAGTCTACTCAAACTCATCTTCATTGAGCGGGTGATGCCATCCAACCATCTCATCCTCTGTCATCCCCTTCTCGCCCTGCCCTCAATCTTTCCCAGCATCAGTGTCTTTTCAAATGAGTCAGCTCTTCACATCAGGTGGCCAAAGTATTGGAGTTTCAGCTTCAACATCAGTCCTTCCAATGAACATTCAGGACTGATCTCCTTTAGGATGAACTGGTTGGATCTCCTTGCAGTCCAAGGGACTCTCAAGAGTCTTCTCCAACACCACAGTTCAAAAGCATCAATTTTTCGACGCTCAGCCTTCTTTATTGTCCAACTCTCACATCTGTACATGACTACTGGGAAAACCATAGCTTTGACTAGACGGACCTTTGTTGGCAAAGTAATGTCTCTTCTTTTTAGTACGTTGTCTAGGTCTGTCATTGCTTTTCTTCCAAAGAGCAAACATCTTTTAATTTCATGGCTGTAGTTACTGTCCACAGTGATATTGGAGCCCAAGAAAATAAAGTCTGTCTCTGTTTCCATTATTTCCCCATTTATTTGCATGAAGTGGTGGGAATGGATGTCATGATCTTCGTTTATTGAATGATGAGGTTTAAGCCAGTTTTTTCACTCTCCTCTTTCACTTTCATCAGGAGGCTCTTTAGTTCCTCTTTGCTTTCTGCGGTAAGGGTAGTGTCATCTACATATCTGAGGTTATTGATATTTCTCCCAGCAATTTGATTCCTGCTTTGGTTCATCCAGTCCGGCATTTTTCATGATGTATTCTGCATATAAGCTAAATAAGCAGGCTGACAATATACAGCCTTGACATGAAAGTGAAAGTGAACATCGCTCAGTAGTGTGCGACTTTTTGCAACCCCATGGACTATACAGTCGATGGAATTCTCCAAGTCAGAGTTCTGGGGTGGGTAATCTTTCCCTTCTCCAGGGGATCTTCCCAACCCAGGGATCGAACCCAGGTCTCCTGCATTGCAGGCAGATTCTTTACCAACTGAGCTATCAGGGAACATACTCCTTTCCCAATTTTGAACCAGTCTGCTGTTCCATGTCCGGTTCTAACTGTTGCTTCTTGACCTGCATACAGGTTTTGCAGGAGGCAGGTAAGGTGGTCTGGTATTACCATCTCTTTAAGAATTTCCCACAGTTTGTTGTGATTCACAAACTCAAAGAATTTAGCATAGTCAAAGGCTTTCCCTATGTTGTTAAATTTAAGTCTGAATTTTGCAATAAGGAGTTCATGATCTGAGCCAAAATCAGCTCCTGGTCTTGTTTTTGCTGACTGTGTAGAGCTTCTCCATCTTCAGCTACAAAGAATATAATCAATCTGCTATCAATATCGAGCATCTGGTGACATCCATGTGTAGAGTTAAGCTTTATTTGGGGAAGAAATGAGGACTGCAGCCCTGGAGACACACCTCAAATAATTCTGAAAGACTGCTCCAAAGAGGCAGTGAAAGTGAAGTCACTCAGTTGTGTCCTACTGTTTGCGACCACACGAACTGTAGCCTACCAGGCTCCTGCATCCGTGGGATTTTCCACGCAGGAGGACTGGAGTGAGTTGCCATTTCCTTCTCCAGGGGATCCTCCCAACCCAGGCATTGAACCCAGGTCTCCCACATTGCAGGCAGACGCTTTACCATCTGAGCCACCAGCGAAGCCCCGGTGGGAGTGGGAGAAGAGGCAGTGGGTCAATATATAAGATTTTGGTGAAGGGGGAGTTCAGTGTAATCAAGCACTTCTTTGCAAAAGGTTTTCGCTCGTCAGGAGGAGCTGATGTCACCATGAAGGGATTTAATGATTTTCTAGCCACAAAGAGATGCAAGAATTGGGATCATAAAATCAGTTCCTGAGAATATCTATCTAGAGATGGTTGGATGGCATCGCCAATTCAATGGATATGAACTTGGGCAAACTCTGGGAGATGGTGAGAGACAGGGAAGCCTCTTGAGCTGCAGTCCATGGGGTCTCTGAGTCAGACGTGATTTGGTGACTTCCCAACCAAGGGATTAAACCCACATCTTTTACTTCCTCTGCATTGGCAGACAGATTCTTTACCACTAGCGCCCCTGGGAAGCCCAATTCAAGCACATTACATTTAATTTATCAATGCCAAAGCTCATCTGACAGGAGGCAGAGCTCAGGCAGGGAACGCAAGTGATAAGGAGCGGCTGTAAATACAGATGAAGCTTCACTGGCTAGCCCACCGCTCACCTCCTGCTATACAGCCTGGTTCCTGACAGGCCACAGACCAAAAACAGTCCATGGCCTGGAGACTGGGGAACCCTGCCTTAATGGGAATGCAGGCGGTCTGGAGCAGATTACCTCCCTCATGCAGACCAGAAAATTTCAGACTGAATTATTTAAAATTCTACTCCTGAGAGAGGCTGAAATTGCTATTAGCTGATATTAAGTCTTGGTTGGGTTGAGCACAAGTGACTCCATTTGAGGCTGCTTGTTTCCTTTTAACACGTATTATGAAAGAACAAAGAAGAAAATGACACTAAGTATGTTGCCTTCATTCTTTCTCTGCGAAGATATGGGAGCAGCAGCAGCCACCTGTCATCCCAGGTATAAAGGCATTTACCCTCTTGATACAGTGTTGATGGCTTTCCAGCACCACAGTCTGACAGGAGGGCTCCCAGTCTTTTCAGAGTGTGGTTATCTGTCGGGAGCTGTATTAGGCATTGCTGACAAAATGGAGGCTCGGTCCCCAGCTCCCTCTCCTCATTCCGCAGGCACAGATCCCGGGATGAAGGAGTTGGCCTTGTAATTCTGACTTGTCTTTTCCTCTCCCCAGCTGAGTTGACTGAAAAGGAATATTAAGGTGCTTATTGTTCTTGAGAGAAGCATTAGAAGGCACAAAGCCTTCTGCAGCATTGCTCAGAAAATAATTCATAAAGTTAATCATTGACATTTGTTCAAGGACTTTTACAAAAAAGTGTTCCAGGATGAGCACGTAGGCTGCAGCTTGAGGCCATGGGAGAGATCAATATCTGAAGCCTATTTGCAAGGAGAATGTTTATGGCAAAGGAGTTTACTGAATTTAGGGCTTAGAAATAATTAAAACAGTTAGAAGTTAAAGATTTAAGGAATGTTGTAAAATTAGCATATTTTACTGTAGCTTATAGAAGTTAGGAATTTTTAGAGACACTATAGCTAGAATCCTTTTTAAGAGATAGTGATCTCAGGATGTTGGGGGCAAACAGGACTTAGGAAGATAAGTAGTAAACTGAGGAATTTAGCAGGAGGAGAAGGGGACAACAGAGGATGAGATGGCTGGATGTCATCACTGACTCGATGGACATGAGTCTGAGTGAATTCCGGGAGTTGGTGATGGACAGAGAGGCCTGGCATGCTGCGATTCATGGGGTCGCAAAGAGTCGGACATGACTGAGCGACTGAACTGAACTGAACTGAACAATGTAATAACGAGTTAACTAGAGGACACATTAGAGAAGGTAGATAATAGATGATAAGGTTGATTCCGAGAGAATCACTGAAGCAGGAACTCTGTTTGAGGAGCAACAATGATTTATGGAGATAATAAATCTGGGAGAGGGAGAACTGAAAATGTCAAACCTCTGGCCTAATGTTTTTGTAAAAGTATAAAAGAGAATCTTAAACTTGGAATAAACAGGCAGTCCATAGAAAAATGAGAGGCTGTCTCATTCGCCGACACCGTTCATCTCTTAGGTTGAATCCCTGGCTGCTGGAGTTGGACTCCAGCAGTTATCCTGGAAAAGACAATCTGAGAATCCACTGGACATCATTACCAAGTGCAGAGCCCCAGCTAGTGAAACAGTGGGGTGATCATTCTTATTTTCCAGTCTTTGATCCTAGGATGATCTAGTGCCTCAGTGGCCCCTTGAACCTCCAGGGCACATTTGAACAAAAAAAGAAACAGACCTTTAGTCCCTATACCTTGACATCCCTTGAAACAGACACTTGCATAATAAATGTAAAAGCCATTTTTCACAGTGACAAGAAGACTGTGAACTCTTAGAGGGACAGTAGACATAACCATGGTGACAAGACATGTGGCCCAGTCTTCTCATCAGTCATCCTTCACTCATGTGAACCTCACCTTTGGAAAGTTTCCATCTTCCAGACAAACTTCCTTTCTCATGTAATACATTATTGTATCTTGGCACTAGTGGTAAAGAACTTGCTTGACAATGAAGGAGACGAAAAGACACAGGTTGGATCGCTGGGTCAGGAAGATCCCCTGGAGGAGGAAATGGCAAACCACTCCACTATTCTTGCCTGGAGAATCCCATGAACAGAGGAACCTGGTGGGCTGTGGTCCATAGGGTCACAAAGAGCAGGACATGATGGAAGCAACTTAGCACACAGCATGTCTTTAAGACTGCAAATCGGACCTTCTGATCTGCATAAATGCCACTGGGTCACTTACCATTTCACTAGAAAGCAAAGAACTTTTTTTTTTTTTAGTTAATAAGTACAACCTTATCATAAAAGTACAATTTCTGTAGGAAATACTGAAAATAGATGAAAGACTTTCCCTAGTGCCCTGAGGAAACATAAGAATCCTAGAATGCCAGATGGGAACCGTTGATGAAGGATTTGGAATGAACAGGAAATAGATTTATCTGAAAATAAAGAGATGCTACTCAAAATATACTTTTTAAATGACTGAGAGGATGAAACATTTTAGAACATGGTCACTGATGGCGAGAGTGTATGTCCCATTTTATAATATAATGCTTTACAAAGCTACAGCCTTAGCACTTAAAGCTACTGCTAATTGAGCAATAGAACACCACCACTTAGGGTTTAAACTTTGATTTAAAGGTTTTGATAGAGAATCCAGGTATCTGAGAAACAATACTACTACTGAGTTGCTTCAGTCGTGTCCGACTCTGTGTGACCCCATAGACGGCAGCCAACCAGGCTCCCCCATCCCTGGGATTCTCCAGGCAAGAACACTGGAGTGGGTGGCCATTTCCTTCTCCAATTCGTGACAGTGAAAAGTGAAAGTGAAGTCGCTCAGTCGTGTACTCTTAGCGATCCCTCGGACCACAGGCTCCTCCGTCCATGGGATTTTCAAGGCAAGAGTACTGGAGTGGGGTGCCATTGTCTTAAGTGTGCTTGACTCATCTTGGAAAGCTTTGGGCCTCAATGGGCAACACAGTTAAGGGGCTCCAACCCCATCCCTTTTGTCTGAGGTCATATGGAGGCAGCAGGTGGAGAAAGTAGAAGGGTCAAGTATTTATCCCTTGTAGAAACAGGTGGGGCCACCACGCCGGCAGCCATGTGTTGGGGAGCTGCTGGTCCTCGGGGTGCTTACCATGGTCACTGCTCCTGATCTCCCAGAGGGAAAAGGCAGCTCGGCCAGCCGTTGCCAACGTCTATTGCTGCCAGAAGAGGCAGTCGGGCTGTTGACGGCCTCAGGGACTGCCGAGGCTGGAGCTGCTATCTGAGTGAGGCTCTCGAGGATACATTCTGGATCTCCATATGGGAGTTGGGTGGCTGCCAGAAGCCAGTCTTGGCAGTTCCCAGAATTCCTCTGAAGTGCAGTGGAAGAAGTGAAACATTTGCCCCACGCTGACATCAGCATGGAGCCTCTCTCTTGGAAACGCAGAATTAAAGCGTTCAAAACAAACTGAAAACCCACGCCATTCTTTATATGGTGAACAAACTGGCCTCATGGTAGAGACAGCATGTGACATGGGGAAATAAAATCCAGACTTTTCCTGGCCTGAGGGCAGGGAGTAGAAGGAGGAACGAAGGGAAGAGGCCAGGGGTCTCAGAGAGGGCAGAGAAGCAGAATAGCGCAGAGTCTGAGAGCATGGATTCCATAGTCAGCACAGGATGCTCGTCCTGGCTCCCTCCTCGACTCCAGGACTCTGTGGTCCTGAGGGAGTCATCCAGCCTTTCTGTACCTCAATTTCCACACCTGTTAGATGTGAACGATAACAGTATTTCTTCCTCGTAGGGTTGTTCTGAGAATTAAGCCATGCAAAGCACATATTAAGCCTCAGTGAAATGTAGACTAGTATCATTATATGGGTCAGATAAATACGAGGTGACTAAGAGGGACATTTCTGTCCTAATTCTCACTTAGGAGGACTCAATAGAAAGCCTCTAGCCTGACAGGCAAGTTGAACTAGATGGAGCCTTGTTAGATGGAGGGAGCTGCTGTTTTCAGATTTCCTGGGGACCCTGATACTCCAGTCCTGATGTAGACAGGACCCAGAGGTAGCAGAGAACCTAACAGGAAATCTGACTCCTGTAACCCCCTGGGGCCTCTGTGCCAAGGATTTGGGATTCACAGCTGTATCTTAGAGGAACTCCAGCATATCACTGAGAGCTGAGGTGGACCCGACAGAGACCAGATCATGAATTATGGCAGCTTCAGGCTTCATGTAGGAACATCAACAGGACAAACATTGGCACTCAGGGACCAGAAGGGGCAGGGGCTCCAAGTTCTTCCTAGTGCCTGGAGAACAATGCCTAAGCCTGCCAGCTTAGGGAGAAGCAAGGAGTGGAGAAGCATCGGAGACACTGAGCTTAGAGTTGGGATTTGTTGTTGTTGTTCAGTCACTAAGTCCTGTCCACTGCAATCCAATGAGTCAGGTCTTTGCATCAGGCGGCTATTGGAGTTTCAGCTTCAGCATCAGTCCTTCCAATGAGTACTGAGGACTGATTTCCTTGAGGATGGACTGGTTAGATCTCCTTGCAGTCCAAGGGACTCTCAAGAGTCTTCTCCAGCACCACGGTTCGAAAGTGTTGGGGTAACATTCCTCAGTGGGACAGTGGGATGCAGAGCCACTCACTGTGGACATGGCTGGAAGCCCCTGGGAACCTGAGTTCTGCACCTGGCTCCTGGTAAACAGACAGGATGAGAGGCGGCTGGTTCTGAAAAGGCTGCATTGCTCTGGTCTTCTCTGAAGTGGTGCTTAGTTCTGGCAGCTGAACCCGGGTCTCCTGCCTTACAGGCAGATTCTTTACCGTCTGAGCCACCAGGGAATCCCTTTTTACCCAAAAGGAAGCCTAAATATTTCCTAAGTAGGCTAATTTATAAGATTTGTTTCCCTTGTAATTCAGAATGAACAAGTAATTTTGCTCACTAACCAACTAGTGTGTGTTTTGGGGGTGTGTGGGTGGGTATAGGTTGGTCTGCAAGGCAAACAGGTTGACTATTAAGAAAACAAGAAGCCACATTTCCTCTGGATGGCTTTGGGTGGCCCTTGTAATTTTATAACCCTGAAATGCAGTCAAGCATCAGAATATGCAATCCGCTTGTCTCCATTGGAAAATGAATGGTCTGACTAGCATCTGTGCATGGAGGACCAGTTCAGGAAGAAGAAGTCTCTACCATACATCGGGTCTCCTTTCTTGTGGTCTTCCGTGGGTCAGAGCAGAGGGTGGAGTTTCCACAGCCCTGGTGAGGTGGGAGGGAATGGACCATGTCTTCAGAGGAAGAGGAAGCAGGAAAAAAAAGCAAGGAAATAACAGAAAACTGAAAAAGGAGTGGGCAAAAGGGAGAAAGGAAACATTAAAAAAGAAGAACTTAGCAGGGAGGTCTTTAAAAATAGTACATTAAAAAGGTAGCAGAGGAAAGGAAGGGTGCCTGAAATTAGAGTCAAAAGGAACAGCAGTGTAAAGAAAAGCAGACAACGCGTAAGAACAAGTGGCAAGAAGGACGACAGGGACTGGGAAGAGGGACCCAAAGCAGTGCTCCAGAAGCCAAGCAATGTGAGGAACGCGGCGGAGCATCTGAGAGGTGAAGGATGCTGAAAGCCCAGAGGAGGCTAAGAGTACATGAGAGGAAACCTGACAGCCGAGGCGGAGGAGCGTGAATGAGGGGGAGATGGGAAAAGAGGCGAGGGTGGGCAGGAAACCTGGGTGAGGCGGTGTGGGAGGGCTGAAGGAGACAGAGGAGGGCGGTGAGGGGAGTCCTCTCTGCAGCCTTGCTGAGGGCTCTTGCTTTCGGAGGGTAGACCCAGAAGAGCAGGATCACCTCCTGGCAGGCTGTGCTTTCTCAAGGAGCCGCCTGCCCTTACCAGAAACGATTTAGATGGTGCATGAAAGCTGTCAGGCATTTTAAAGAATGGCAGTATAGTTGCTTTACAATGCTGTGTTAGTTTCTGCTGCACCAAAAAGTGAATCTGCTCTACATAGACATATATCCCCTCTTCCTTGGATTTCCTTCCCACAGGTCACCACGGAGCCCTGAGGAGAGTTCCCTGTGCTGCTGCGCAGTAGCTTCTCACGAGTTATCTACCTTATATATAGTGATGTCACACAAGCAGTTTATTCCAGTTTCTTCTAACTGAAGAGAGAAGGTTCTGGTGCATGGTGTCAGGCTGAACTCTGACTTTCCTGGGCCCTGGGCACTATTGTCTTCATGGGCCCCTTCCTCCTCCATAAAATAGATAAATAAAGCATATGTGTTATGACTGTCCTGGGGCAAAGGCAAATATGTTGATATTATATATTAAAACATTTTTCTTTAGTCTAACATCTTTTTTTTTCTTCAGATTTTAGAAGAAGCGAAAACATTTTTGTGGGTCTCTATGAATATGATGGTCCTGGGCACTGTGCCTACTACCCTGATAGATAAGTCAGCCTGGAGAACATAGAGACACAGGGTAATGAGCACTAAAAATATACAGAGAGATTAGATGAAACACCAATACTAATGTGAGCCAAGGTAAGTGCACTGAGATAGCAATGGCTGAATGTGGCGACCATAATTCCATGATTCCAGGGAAGGGGGTTTTAAGGTGCTGGAAAATGCTGTTTAGTACATACACAGATATTTCTCTATCTACCTATATCTATTTATCAATCTATCAACCCATCTGTATACATATATATAGTTTTATTAAATCCTTATGGGTGCATGTCTGCTAAGTTGCTTCAGTCTGTCTGACGCTTTGCAAGCCCATGGACTGTAACCCATGAGGCTCCTCTGTCCACGGGATAGTCCAGGCAAGAATGAATACTAGAGTGGACTACCATGCCCTTCTCCAAGGGATCTTCTCGACCCAGGGATTGAACCCTTGTCTTCTGCGGCTCCGGCATAGCAGGCAGATTCTTTACTGCTGAGCCACCAGGGAAGTCCTAAGTCCTCATAAAGCATTTTTATTATACCCATTAGTGATTAGGACCTGTGTTTTTGACAATCATGCTAAACTGAGGTGCGCTACTTGGACTCTGGTTATTGTATTAAGGAAATACTCTATTCAGTCTTTCATTCATTTAGTCATGACACCTTTATTTCATTAGGTGAATATACATCTCATTAGCCCCAACTCTGTGCCAGGCACTGAGCTGGGCCCAGCAGATGCCACGAGGAAACGCACAGTTCTCTCCCTCCTATGACTTTGTCTCTAGTGGGAAATAGGGACGTTAAACAAACGACCCAGATATAATGTTGCAAACTGTGGTACATACCATGAAGTAAAGAATACTATGCCAGCATATGGCATGGAACCCCAATCTAGTCTGGCTTCCCCACGGAATTAAAATTAAGAACTGAGGTCTCTCAAACATGAGTAAGTTAATTATGTGGACAGACAGTGGGAGCAAACGTGTTTCAGACAGAGGCCAACAGCATGGGTGCTGCTGTTAGGCCCCTTTACGTCAGGGGCTCAGGATGTAAAGCCAGCCCTGAAGAAGCTTCAGAAAACTCTGTTGCCCTCCAGAAGCAGAGTCCAGTGTGAAGAGAGAAGGAAACCACAGCAGTGAGCCACGGTAGCAGCATAGAGGCGCTGTTATGCTAACTGTGGGAGCATTTGAGTGGTGGAGGCAAAGGACGGACTAGGGTGGTGGTATTTTAAGTAATAACCTAAGGGGAAGATGGGTAAGGAAGACTCTAGAGGCCACCAGTAATTTTCACATGAGGCAGGCAGAGGATCTTACCCATTTTAAAGCCCTGAGGACTATCACTTGAGTATCTGAAGACACTCAGGAGACCAAGAGTCAGTCCTGCAGAGTTTAAGAAAGAATTTTCTTCTGACCTTCTGATAAGATGGGGCTTCCCACGTGGCGCTAGTGATAAAGAACCTGCTTGGCAACACAGGAGACATAAACTTCTTGGGTTTGATCACTGGGTTGGAAAGATCTCCTGGAGGAGGGCATGGCAACTCACTCCAGTATTCTTGCCTAGAGAATCCCATGGACAGAGGAACCTGGCGGGCTACTGTCCATGGGGTCGCAAAGATGATCAGAGTTGCATGTGAGGCTGCATAGGTGAAACCTGTATCGCTATGGAAGATTCTAGCATGACATACTGGTCAAAATAGAGAGAAGCCAGTGTATGCAGTGGTGAGGTCATCTGAAGAGATGAGGTGCCCAACAGACGCACCAAGCAGAGAGCCCTTCCTCATATTGTTGCCTGTAGTATTTCTTATCTAGGAATAAAGATGGTGGTGGGTGTCACACACATGATTGTGATCTCTGGAAGCCTCTAGATGGGGCCATATCCCAGCTCTCTTCACAGCACAGTCTCTTCATCCTTCAGTACTGATACCTTGAGAACATCAGTCATTTTGTAAAGATCAGTTAAGCCCACATTATTTGATCACAGAACTGCTCAAATGCTCACTCCAAAAAGTACAAGTCTCCCTCGAATATCCATATGAGATTTATTCTCTATATTTTATATATTTTCTCATTTTCCACAGCAAATCTACAATTTAAACCATGTAGCTATTCATTAGCAAGGAAAATGGAATTTTGAAAATGGAACATTCAGTACAGTGTTCCAAAAACTACTATGAAATCTTCTTGCTTATTTTTGAAGGCAAGATCCATAGCTAAATCCTTATATATCAGCTACTGAGCAACATAATAAATGAGGATCTCCCAGGGCTGCCTTACTTTTGTCTAAAATGTTGAAACTCATTCCTATATGTATGGATCCATCTTCAGAACAACAGAATTTTTTTCATTTACTCTTTCTTCTCCTTAAGTGTAGGGTTGGGTCCTGTCTTTATTTAAAATTTTGATACTTCATTCACAGTGTTTTGCTTGTTTGTATCAATTCTGCCTCAACAGCTACTTATCTTCTTGGCAGAAAGCTTACATCTGTGCCTTGTCTCAAGGCACAGCCAAAGACAAAAGAAAGAAGGAAAGTGGTTGGGATTATCTGGATGAGCTCAGTGTAATCACAAAGCCCTTAAATGCGGAAGAGGGATACAGAAGAGTCAGAACCAGAGGGATGGCATCATAAGAAAGACTTGACTGGCCATCGCTACCTTTGAAGATGAATAAGAGTCGTGGCTGATTCATGTCAATGTATAGCAAAACGAATACAGTATTGTAAAGCAAAACAAACTAAAAGATAAAAATTAATTAAAAAAAAAAAGAGTCAACAGTCAGAGAAGGCTCACAGCCTCTAGAAACTGAGAAATGAAAGGACACAGATCCTTCCCTAGAGCTTCCAGAAGGAACACAGCTCTGCTAACCCCTTGATTTTAGCTCACCGACACCTGTTTTGGACTCTGACCTCTAGAACTATAAGATAATAGACTCGTGCTGTTTTCAGCCACTAAATTTGTGCTAATTTGTTCCAGCAGCAACTGGAAACTAATCACACATGTGTGCTTAGCTGCTCAGTTGTGTCCAACTCTTTGCAACCCCATGGACTGTAGCCCACCAGGCTCCTCTGTCCATGGGATTTCCCAGGCAAGAATACTGGAGTGGGTTGCCATGCCCTCCTCTAAGGGATCTTCCCAACCCAGGGATCAAGCCCACATCTCCCGCCTCTTCTGCACTGCGGGTAGATTCTTGCCCGTGGGACCTCTCTGAGTTCTCAGGGCACTGGTTCGTGGGTTTTCGAGGTGGTAGCTCTCCACAGTCCCTTCTTTTCACTTGCATGTATAGCTATCACCTAGGGGCTGTGTCTGGATTTCCAAAGTGCTAAGTCTTTACAGTTAGCACTGTTAACTCTCAGTGCTGAGATGCCCTCCTCCCTGGGTTCAGTTCTTCAGTTCAAACACATAGCCTTCTCCAGAATTCTGGATGGACTGGGTCATGGCTAGTTCTGGAGGCTGGGACCTTATAGATTAGGAACATCTGTTGTGTGGGGTAGGAACACTTTTCCTTGTAAACCCTCAAGACACAAAGGGTCTAACTAACCATCTCTGACCACTGACTCAGACCTACTCACTATTTTCTGAAGGATTATCTTCATTGCTTCCAGGAGACCCCATGGCTCCATAGAGGAGGCCACCTTCAATACAGCCAGGCTTCTTTACCATTCAAGGGGCCATATGTACCTTTCTAGAACTGGGGGTAGTTCTAGAAAATGCTCCAACTAATTAATAATGACAAAAAAGATCAGTGATGGTCCAGGGCTGTGGACAAAGGGAGGAATGGACTGCAAAGAAGCAGGAGGAACCTTCTGGCCGTGATAGAAATTGTCAGTATCTTAATTGTGGCCGTTGCACTGCATGTCCACCTGTCAGAATTCATCAAATCATACATTGAAATAGACACAATGTATTATATGTAAATTAAACTTCAGTGAAGTTAATTTTTTAAGGGAGAAGGAATACTGCCCAAAGGAAAATCAAGGGACTCAAAAAAAAAAAATTGTCCAAAACACAGAGAATAAAGTTGAGGAAGACTTTTTTTTTTTTACCCTGAAACTAAATGTATGGTGTAGCTAGTGTGCTTTCTGCATGAAGTTAAAAATTTTGCTTTTAGTAGATAGGAATAATATCCTGCCACAATAAATGCTTTAAAAAAACTTAGAAGGGCTCATGTACCCCTTCTCCCTTGGGATCCCCTCCCATCCAGGCTGGTAAATAGTATTTAATTTGTATCTTGTTCTGAGTTAAATAAGAAACCAAGAATGCTTACTGCATGGCACACATTGTTAATGAAATAAATACTGAATAAATGAAATAAAGGATATCATTTTTAAAAACTTAGAAGGGTGATTATATATTCATTTGCTAATTATTAATACTATGTATCAAATGAAAAGCCAACTTCACAATTAAAGTGAAATTCCAGAGACATTCTCATTGTATTAAGAGAAAAAAAAAACAACCCCTGATATTTGTTATTACCAAATTTACTGGAAATTCTGGCTAAAAAAGTAACATATCAAGCCTAAATAAGAGTTTTATTGTTAGCAAGGAGAAGAAAGCATCCCCGCACCCTCTTTTCTTCCTTTCCTCAATCCATCCTTCCCTTCTTTTTGTAGATGATGTCACTGTGTGTGTGCTAAGTCGCAAAGTGTCCGACTCTTTGTTACCCTATGGACTGTAGTCTGCTGGGCTCCTGTGTCCATGGGATTCTCCAGGTAAGAATATTAGAGTGGGTAGCCATTTCCTCCTCCAGGGCATCTTCTGGATTCAGGGACCAAACCCATGTCTCTTATGTCTCCTGAACTGGCAGGCAGGTTCTTTACCACCTGCGCCACTTGGGAAGCCCAGAGGATATCATTATAGACCCCCAAACCCAAGAGAGAATCAGCTAAAATCTCCCAAAGCTAAAAAGAGTCAATAAGGTGCTAGGTTACAAAGATATAAAAATCAATAGCTTTCCTGTACACATAAAAAAGGAAAAGAATATTCCATTAACAAAAGCAACCTCACAAAAAAATGTAAAATAGAAACTGAAAGATAAACAATGAAGTGGGTAAATACATTTTCTACAAATATGAAAAAGAAGTACTCTTCTTAGCCTATAAAGTGCTCATACAAATCAATAAGGCTAAAATTCCTGCAGATAAACAGAAAACGTGCATGAACAACCATTTCACAAACAGGAAGTGCAATAAAGATATCAAACAGGTGATTGAAGACACCAGACTTTTAAAATGCTAATTGTAACAACAGATGCTTACCATTTTCTTTCTTGTCAATTTAGAAAAAAAAAATTTTTTTTTTAATTTTATGGTCAATGCTGGCAAAGTATGATGGGCCCTCTCAAGCACCATCTTGTGAACCATAATGTAGGTTGGATACAATACCTCTGGAAGGCAATTTACTTTTTACTTTGTTTCTTAATTGTTTTGATTATAGTTTTTAATTTTTATGAAGTCAAACTTATTGATTTTCTCCTTAGGATTTCTTCCATTACTTTCATTTCTCACCAGTGCTTTTCTATCTCATAGTCTCTTCTAACTTTTTATGGCTGGTGTGCATGCGTGTGTTTGGACATTTAACTCCTCACCCCATCTTTAGTGTATTAGTGAATGTGCCAAAGGAAATTTTAAACAGTAGTTTCCATACACTTAGGAAAAATTTCAAACACTGTTCTCGAGTTAATTCCCATCGATTTGTAATGGTATGATAGACTGAGGTGTAGGTGCATTTCAGACTTTTTAGGATTCCACATTCTGCTCCACTGGCCTGGCCAGGGTTTGGGGTGTGTGGTTGGAGCATGGGTTTGGAAGCCAGACTACCTGTCCGCTCTGGACTTGGGACATTTTACTTATCCTTTCTGTGCCTTTGTTTTCCACCCTTAAAATAGTACTAGTAGGTCCCTGTCTTGCAGGCTTTTTTGTGAGAATTAAATATGCTATACATCCAAAGCACTCAGAGGGATGCTTGGTGTATTCTGCATGCTAAATAAGTCTTAACAACTCTTGATAAATGAGCACCACATTATTTTAGTTATTATAGCTTTATCTCATTTTAAAAATATTGAATAAAACAAGGCTTCTTCATTTATATTCCTTAAAAAAAACAGCTAATTTTACCACTTATTTTCAAGCCCAAAATCTTGCAGTGAGCCCTGGATCACTGCTTCTCCTTCACCACCCCCTCTCCCCAATCCTGAACTCATCAGCGCGTGCATGCTAAGTAGCTACAGTCGTGTCTGACTCTTTGTGACCCTATGGACTGTAACCCACCAGGCTCCTCTGTCTATGGGATTCTCCAGGCAAGAATACTGGAGTGGGTTGCCATGCCCTCCTCCAGGGGATCTTCCCGACCCAGGGATCGAACCCACATCTCTTATGTCTCCTACATTGGCAGGTGGGTACTTTACCACTAGTGCCACCTGGGAAGCCCTCAACTCATTAATACTTCCATTAACATAAATCCAGAATTTCTTTTTGATGTAGTTCAGAGCATGTCGTTCCTCTGCTGAAAAGCTTTCATGAACTTCACTCCATGTGAACCAGTGGAGGGTCTGAGCCCCTCTTTCCTCCCCAGGTCACCTTTACCCTCCCCCCCGGCACCCTCCCCCATCCCGGACAACTTGCTCATCACCTCCCAGCATTCCTGGCCGTCTGCCTGTGGCTCATTCTTCCAGAAGAGTTTCTACATTCGCTGGTCCCTCAGACACAACGGAGCGACTTTACTTTCATTTTTCACTTTCATAAACTAGAGAAGGAAATGGCAGCCCACTCCAGTGTTCTTGCCTGGAGAATCCCAGGGACGGGGGAGCCTGGTGGGCTGCCGTCTATGGGTTGACACAGAGTCGGACACGACTGAAGCGACTTAGCAGCAGCAGCAGCAGCAGCCTGTAATGGACTTCCCTGTTGGCTCAGACGGTAAAGCGTCTGCCTACATTGCAGAAGACCTGGGTTCAATCCCTGGGTCGGTAAGATCTCCTGGAGAAGGAAATAGCACCCCACTCCAGTATTCTTGTCTGGAAAATCCCCTGGATGGAGGAGCCTGGTGGGCTACAGTCCATGGGGTCACAAAGAGTCGGACACGACTGAGCGACTTCACTCACTCGCTCGCTCTCTCACTCAGCCTGTAATGACATCCTTTGTGCTCTTGGTGGGGTTCCCAGGTGCACTGTGATAAAGAATCCACCTGCCAATGCAGGAGACGCATGAGAAATGGGTTCGATCCCTGGGTGGAGAAGACCCCCTGAAGTAGGAAATGGCAACCGCCTCCAGTATTCTTGCCTGGAGAATCCCATGGACATTGGAACCTGGCAGGCTACAGTCCTCGGGGTCGCAAAGAGTCAAACACGGCTGAGCACGCAGGCACGCCTGTGCTCTTCTTGGTCCCTCAATGTGTACAAAGGTCACATCTTCAGAAAGGCCTTCTTTGACTGTCCTAGACAAAGGAGCCCTTCTTCCAGCTGCTTCCTATCAGATCCCCGATTAATTTCCTTCAAAGTATTATATCTGTGAGAAATGACCTTGTTTGTCAGCCTCCTTTTTCAGCCTCCTCTGCTGCTCTCCCTGGTGAGCTCCCAGAAGCCTGCCCCCTCAGTCCAACAGACCCAGCCTTCAGAACAAACCTGGGAGGGGCTGCTCTTCTGAGACTGAATGTAACAGAAAACCCTTCGAGAAGCTACATTATCTTGTTTCTCTTCAGGGCAATGGCATCTAAGAATAAAGGTAATTTTTATCTACTCCTCCCACTTCTGGAAGTCCAAGCTTAAAAACAAACAAGCCAAAATCTCAGTCCCAAAGACAACTCCTACACCGACCTCTGGTTTTTGTTGTTACTGTTGTTTGAATTGTTTTGGTTTTTCTCTCACTCCCACCACCATGCAGCTGGAGATGCCTCAGGAAGGTACAAAAAAGAATTTTGTCTCCCTTCCAGAAGGGTAGACCTTTGCTTCCCGGGAGCCATAGGATAACACTTTAACATTAAAAAAATTTTTTTTTCTTTTTGTATGTAAGGACAAGGCTTCCAGACCAGAGACATTTCTAAGCACAGAACAACCTGCTCTCTGTTTGCTGGAAGTCTTAGCCATTCAAGAGAATTAGGCTGAATTGTCTCAAAAGGAAAGAAAAGTTGGTGGGTTTTTTCCTTTTTTTTCTTTTCTTGAGGTATAATTTATACACAGTAAACTTCCATCTTCTTAGCATACAATTCTATGACTTTTTGACAAATACAGCTGTTTGCTCACCATTACAATCGAGACATAGAACTGTTCCCTCAGCCAAAAAATGTCTTCCCTTCTGTCTGCTCCCAGCAACTGGCAACTGCTGCTCTGTTTCAGGCCCCATCATTTTGCCTTTTCCAGAATGTCACTGAAGTGGAGCAGTAAAGCACAGGGCCGTGCATTCCTGGCTTATGTTACACAGCAGAAAGCCTCTGAGGTTCTTCCATGTGGTAGGTACCAGTAGTTCACGCATTTATATTGCTGTTCCATTGGGTGGATGTATTTATTTGGGTTGTTTTCAGTTTTTGGAGATGGTGAGAAAAGCTACTGGAAACATTTGCTCTCATGAACATGAGTTTTCATTTCCTTGGACACATGCCTATGAGTGGAACTGCTAAGGCACAGAGTAAATGTATATTTCACTTTATGAAAACTGCCGAACTGGTCACAAAGTGGCTGAGCCCTCTTGCATTCCCACCAACAACTGGTTTGAGTTGACAGTTGAATTGACAAGGACCTAATCCTCAGGTGTGCTGGACCCTTCCACTCCCACTAGGAACGGGGTTGAGACATTTGACAGCTGAGGATGGACACCTTAGCACTGTCTCTGACAGTTTCTAAGGAGTCAGTACACAGAAGGGGTGGCTTCTGTAGATACCAGGTGTCCTGGATACAACATGCTGAAACCTTGGAGTCTAGGCGAAAGAAGCCCTGGTTGACCTTGGCAGCCACTGGACTGAGTTGGGATAGTCCCCTCCTATCTTCATAAATCCAAAAGCACTAAAGTTTTTGCTTGATCCAAGGAGCAGGAAGGAGTTTTGGAAAATATCTTTCAGGTAACCTTTGTGGATGCAGCTGAGCTGGATATGATTTATGGAAATAAAGAAATCCCAGTGTCTTAATGCACTGAATGTCAGTCATTGTGCTCAGCACTTTATATACATTTTGCAGTCCTTAAAGCAAGCAACCTAGTATCCTAAGGAGAAACAGCATTTGAGATTCAAAACTAAAGACCAACTTTGGCCTCTCTCATAAAACCATTTCATCTCCATCTTCAGTTTTAAAATGAATCCAGGGATGTCCCCGGCAGCCCAGTGGTTAAGACCGCTTTCCCTGCAAGGGGCAGGATGCCTAATCAGAAACTAATATCGCACATGCCTTGAAGCATGGCCAAAATAAATAAATAAGACACCTACATTAAGAAAATAATGAAATAAAATAAATCCAAATAAAAAATTTTTGTAGAGCCATCAAATCCTATGGCTCAGAAGAAACCTTAGAGATCGTCAAAACTGATTTCCTATTTCTTGTTTTTTTTTTTTTTTTAATATGAGGTGTTGGAGGAGACTCTTGAGAGTCACTTGGATGGCAAGGAGATCCAACCAGTCCATTCTGAAGGAGATCAGCCCTGGGATTTCTTTGGAGGGAAAGATGCTAAAGCTGAAACTCCAGTACTTTGGCCACCTCATGCGAAGAGTTGACTCATTGGAAAAGACTCTGATGCTGGGAGGGGTTGGGGGCAGGAGGAGAAGGGGACGACTGAGGATGAGATGGCTGGATGGCATCATGGACTCAATGGACATGAGTCTGAGTGAACTCCAGGAGTTGTGATGGACAGGGAGGCCTGGCGTGCTGCGATTCATGGGGTCGCAAAGAGTCGGACATGACTGAGCGACTGAACTGAACTGAACTGAATGCAGAGCTGGTAGCTCAGACAGTAAAGAATCCACTTGCTGGTAGCTCAGACAGTAAAGAATCCACTTGCAATGCAGGAGACCTGAGTTCAATCCCTGGGTTGGGAAGATCCTCTGGAGAAGGGCATGGCAACCCACTTCAGTATTCTTGCCTGGAAAATCCCATGGATAGAGGAACCTGGAGGGCTCCAGTCCATGGGGTTGCAAAGAGTTGGACGTGACTGAGCAACTTTCACAAGACAATGCAGACCTGCTTTCACTATATTATGGTCCTTTACCCTCATTTCCTTTGTCACCAACTCTTTATTATGTGGATTCCTCGCCTGTTATTTCATTTTGGACTTTGTATCGTCCATTCTGATCTTTGCCACTTCTTTTCTGATATTACCTTGGTTACCTTTTTTTTCACCCATGGAGATTTTATCTATCTGTAATAAGAAAACAATAATGTCCAGGAAAGACACTATTTCTAATGCCATGTATTTTGGAATAGTATTTCCTAAGGAAACATATATACTGTATTTGTGTGTGTGTTTTACACATAAAAGAAAAGGAGAAGGAAATGGCAACCCACTCCAGTACTCTTGCCTGGAGAATCCCAGGGATGGAGGAGCCTGGTGAGCTACAGTCCACGGTTGCAAAGAGTCGGACATGACTGAACGGCTTCACTTTCACTTTCTATATAAAGTCTGTCCAATCAGTGGAGTTTGTATATATGTTGGGGGAAGAGACAACAACAAAATAACAGTTATAATAATAATCCATGTGCTCTCGCTGACAGCAGGGTGTACTAAACAGAGATAGGCAGACCAAACTAGTTGATACATTTTCATTTATGTCTTTTATAATCTTACATAAATCATAATTTTTATAAGGGTAAAACAAATATAATTTTGGTGTGTTAAACTGATGTTACAATATGTAATTAAAAGTAATCCTTTTTCATCTTCAATTTTTATTTTCAGCCTTCAGAAATGATATTTAATGAAAAGAGCAGAACAAATTAATAATACCGAGCAACTTTTTGCTTTGAAAAATGCTACGTTCTTCCCCTCTTTTTATCAGTCTGTCAAATAGCTTACATTTATTAAGTGCTGGGCAGAATATTGTCCTCGGTGCCAAGGGACATTGCTAAGGAAATTGAAATCTTATATGAGGAGTGAGATAAGATCAACAAAACTGGAAATAAACAATCCCCTTAATAAATATGATGTCTCATTATTTTAGGATGGCATAGACATAATGGCATTTGAAAAGTGAATCCTAATCCACTCCTTGTCTACTTTTCAGGCTCAGAAATTAGCTACTTCCCCTTCCTGTTCTCCAGCTATTACAGCATCCTGAGGAGCCCCACTGTCTCAAGTTTCTGTGTCCTTCAAATGCCTGCCCACATCCTGGGTGCCTGGGCATCTCAGGTGCCTCTTCCTCCAGGAAGCCTTCCCTCATCCTCCCCCTCAGACAGGCTAGGTGCCTACTCTTGTGGGTTGCCATAGCACCTTCCAAGAATTGCCAGGGAATTACTTGTTAATGTTTGTTTCCTCAAATAGACTCAATTGGCTGATTCATTCATCCAACGCACAGCAGGTGTCAGAAGAACAAAACCCAGGCTAAGTACTTCCTGCCCTGAGGCAGCTCACAGAGAGTAAGGGAGATAGGTTAGCACCCCAACAACTACAGTCCTGTGTGAAAAGGGATCTAACAGAGATACACATGGAATGTTATGGCATTGTTCAGCAAGGGCCCTCGCCTGGCTCTGAGTTCAGGGAGGTATCAGGAAAGCTTCGTGGATGGAGAGACACTTGACCTGAGGCACCAAAGATGAGTGATGGTCCGTGAGTGGGACAAAGTTAGGGCAGGCGGAGGATGATGCTACAGGCAGAGGAAATGGGGCTGCAAAGTTACTGTTAGAAGAGGAACAGGGAGCTTCACAAGGTCTGGACACTAGAGAGCAGGATGTAGGAGCAACGGCAGAACGTAGAAGCCCTGATATGCCGCTCGGAGGAGCAGACGCTTGAACACATGGCATGGATCCTTGTTTTGAAGGGATGTAAATGGGGCAGCAGCAAAGTCTTGTGAGCATTTTGGAAAGATCATTCTAGAAACGAGGAAGAGAGCAGAGTAGAAGAAAGTGAACCCAGAGGCAGAGTTTCTTCCCTTAAAGGGAAGGAGAAGATGAAGTTTTAAGCTAAAGACATGGCAGTGAAAGCAGGCTGGGAACCCTAGAGATATTTATTTTAGACAGAGGATGGACAGAACAGACAGACTCATGGAGGAGGAAGAATTTGGCTCTGGGCACACAGACTGCCAAGCTTCAAGGAAACTGCAAGAAGACAAGCCCTCTTGGATACTGGGATCTAGAGACCAGGAAACCAGTCTAGACTGAGGGAGAGACTTGCGAGGTGTCTCTTGGCAGTTTAAAGCTAAAGGTAAGGTTTCCCAGGGAAAAATATGCCAGGTGTGAAAAGAAGAGAGCTGATGCTGGACCCCTGGGAAGTACTGGGTAAGAACAGACAGGAAAAAAAGAGATCCTGAGAGGAGGGTAGCAGGGAGACAGAGAGGCAAGATGAGTGTCCCAGAAACCAGGGACACAGAATCCAGAAAAGGAACAAGTGGTCCAGAGTGTCAAGAGTTGCAGCAGGAGTCAGACCTGAGAGGTCCCCAGTCCATTCAGTAACTAAGCGCTCAAAAGCTGTAGCGCTCAAAGAAGCTCATGCAAACAGCGTAGGCAGAAGTCACACTGTAGATGGTGATGGGATGAGGATGGGGAGAGGGGACTACAAGAACAGGGACAGATGCTGTTATTTCTAGAAGCATGGTGCCTGGCCCAGTGTCTGGCCCTCAAGAAACACTTCAACACACACTGACTAAGTGAAAGTTGAAGTGATTAACTGCTGACTAATGAACAAGGGAAGATTTCATGTGTTTTGGAGTATTTTGTGGTTGTTGTTTGGTCGCTAAATTGCATCTGACTCTTTTGGGCCCCATGGACTGTAGCCCTCCAGGCTCCTCTGTCCATAGGATTTCCCAGGCAAGAATGCTGGACTGAGTTGTCATTTCTTTCTTCAGGGGATCTTCCCAATCCAGGGATCAAACACGCATCTCCAGCACTGGCAGACGGATTCTTTGCCAATGTGCCGCTAGGGAAGCCCTCTGGGATATTCAGTAATTCATTTATTTAGCATCAAAAGAGATGACATACAGGATAAACCTGAAAGGGAGAGGCAGGAGGCCTGGAGGGACAGTGAGGGCGCCCATGTTGTGAGCAAAGGGGAGAATCCAGGGGGCTGAGACCCAAGTGTAGGGAGAGAGGCAGGTGTGCCCCAGAAGAAAAGCAGCTGGCAAGGGGAGCTAACCCCTGAGAAAGTGGATGAGTGGGGTACAGACAGCGTCACTGGGTAATAACATAGGCAGGATAGCAAACGATGATGAGAAATAGCTTCGTAATCTAATGGCAGTTACAGGGGAAAGTGGCAAATCCTTCCCATGGCCCTTTCAATCCCACCAAAAGACCTATCTGCTGAAACGCCGCACGTTGGTGCACAGACACAGGCATCTTTTTTCTGTCCTGAACCACACAAGGTATCGATCGAGGCAATAACACTTGAAGCTGTGTAAATTTAAGGAGGTGGGGAAATAGGAGATATTTAGAGCAGGACCAGACAAGCATGGCTGACTTTGTGGAAATGGACCTGTTTTTGGAGAGTTCTCACAGCAACACTGGGGTAATCATGCCCTTCCCAGAGCTGCTGTGAGAATTATAGGTGAAAACTCTTTCAAATTATTAAGGGCAAGCTGCTGTTATTATTATGACCGAGTCGCTACAAAGGCCTTTGTGTGTAGTAATGTACCTCTCTAGTTTGCTCCCCTCACTTTGGACCCCCCTCCTTGAGGTTTTTGGGTTTGTTTTTTTTTTTTTAACTAAAAGGTATCATATGTGCAAAGTGTCTGACAAGGCACTTGGCATATGGGTGTGGGTGCCAATAAATGTTACTTGTTAACCCTCCCCCCCTCCCCCTTCTCCTTCTCTGCCTGCTGCCTCACTATGGCCCGCAGGTGAACCCAGGGACCTTCGTCCCTCGCCATGAGCTTTAAGGAATGGCGACACCTGGGTCTGGCTCTGGGCAAGTCACAACTTGAGGGCATAATCATAAAACTGATAAAGCTTAGGTTGTGAAGTCACCAGCTGAATCAGCCAGCTCTCCATTGCCCATCTCGCACAATCCTACAAGGCACGGAGGTAACCCTGATTTCCAGTCCACAGCAGCTGGGAGACCCATCTTTCCACTGCAAAGCTCTGACGCAGACTTCCAGTAGGCATTCATTCACTCGGTTCTTTGGAAGCCTGGCCTTTCAAACCTGACCTACGGGTCTACCCAGGAAACAGAAACCCAGGAATGTGGGCAAAGATGGGAGGCAGAGAGGGCTTCGAGGGCAAGGGGTGAGAGGGGAGGTCTGTAGTCTTGACTTAAGGGTCTCCAGGATGGGTCATGAGCTCACCAGCAA
>SJXQ01009002.1:236427-278428 GCA_006408695.1 Aepyceros melampus
CACCTTTTGTCGCTGCCCCTCTCGGGTACCCTCGGAGAGAGATGCTCCAACCCGGCTTCGGCCGGTGCGCGGGGTGGTCGCGTGTTTCTCCGGGGCGAGGTGCACCCGCCGCGATGCGGAGCGCTCCCTGCCGCGCGGCTCGGCGGCTGTGCGGCGCCCGGGAGCGCCGGCGACTCTGGTTCTTGGGCTTGTCCATCAGGAAGAGGAACCTTCTCTCGGTCTTCAGGGCGACTTCGGTCCCTCGGAAGGGTGCGGTCCTCTCACTTAGGGGGCGGGGGGCGGTTAACATGTTACGGTTAACACGCAAGTCTTGAAAACCCTTCCAACTGCTAATGCTTCTGAAATCAAGCCTCCTTTGGGGAGTTGCTGTCAGAGGACCCGGGTATGAACGCCCCCGCAGGTGTGGTCAGACTTTGGCCCTGCTGTTGGATCCCTGAGCCTTCACCGTTTGACCAAGCCTGGAGCCGGCATCTCTGCGGTAACCCCGGCCGGCCGGCTTGGGGGCATCTCCGGGCACCGGCTGGGCAGAACCCGGCTGGGGGCCCAGCTGTGTGTAACGTGGGGCAGATGACTTAACCTTGTCTCTCATGTCTCGGTATTTAAAATGGGAATCAGAGTGTGGACCTGCCACATGGGGAGGTTAGGGGGATAAAATAATTAATAATTTTAAAATGCTTTTGAACAAAGCATTATCCAAGAACCGCAGAATGGCTTTTGAAAGTCCATCAGATTTGTTAAGTTTCTACAGATTGTTTTCTGGTTTGCAGTCTGGAGAGGACTGATGCTAAAACTACCAGTGGTGCAGCCACAGGCAATGGTGTGGAGCTTATACACTGCGCTCCCCAAGGTTCCCCCACAGGCTCTGTGCTTGAGTGGGGGCGGAGGGGGGCGGGGGCCGGGATGGGTAGGTAGGCCTTGAAGGGCTAAGGCAACCTGACTCTTAGTTGAAACCTAGTTTCCCCTTCAGCAAAGGCACATTTTCATGTTTCTGACTCCATTCCATGGGCCACCTACCTCTGTTTCCATTCCACTGCTCCTTCTTTATTCTTGTAGTATCATTTTTGCCCTATCATGTGTATAGGTAAAAAACATCAAAGGTATTGTTGATCTGACTTTGCAGATCACTTTGGATAAAGCCAGTCAGAGTTTTTAAATTCAATTGGTGGGATGTAGGTTATGGGATGTGTTGTAAAGAGTCTTCTGCCAAATTCATGTTGTGGAAAGTATTGAGCTGAATGTGTTTTTCCTTCTGGTTTTTATGTCTTGGCCAGACTGAACTTGACTCCTGGATAATCTTGATTGATTTTTTCTTTTGAAAAAAGATTAACTGTTCAGATGACTGTAAAGAGAATACTGAAAATGTGTCCAGTTGGTGACTGCAGATAAAATAAGCATAGCCTGTATCACCATTTTTCATTTTCGTAGATGGAAATCAAGGCCTAAACACAGAAAAGAGGCAGTAAAAACCTTCTGGGGCTTCCTAGGTGGCTCAATGGTAAAGAATCTGCCTGCAATGCAGGAGACTCAGGTTCAGTTCCTGGGTCAGGAAGATCCCCTGGAGAAGGAAATGGCAACTCACTCCAGTATTCTTGCCTGGAAAATCCCAAGAACAGAGGAGCCTCGTGGGCTGCAGTCCATGGGATCGCAAAAGAGTGGGACATGACTTAGCAACTAAAAACAACAAAATAAGAACCTTTTAACCATGAGCGTGCAAAGTGCCCATCGTGTGAACTGTGGACTTCAATTTATAAAATTGTTTTATCTCCAAGAGCTCTATGCATTCTGTATGCTTTTAAAGGATATTAGGAAGTGACAGATTTCAGCTGCTTCATCCCCACTGCCCCAGGAAGCTGACCCATTGTGTGAAAGAGTGAGCTTCTATGTGAATGCATCAGCTTCAGCACTGAGCCTTGAATTTCTTTAAGAATGACGAAACACAATGAGGAGCTCCCTGCATTTCTTAAGAGTCAGAGACCAAATGAATGAGTTGATCCCTCACTGACACAAACAGCCAGGCTAGATGGTTGGAGAATCAGCTAGACGAGGAGCTGATAACCGACTTGTCTTAGAGGTACAAAAGGCAGGTTACAACCCTTTGTGATAACACCCCTTGACCCGAGGTAGGATAGTCCAAGTTCAAGGTCCTCCCCCAGAAGTTGTGGGCACACAGCTGGTCAGTGTCCCGTGTGAGATCACATGTGGCCTGACAGGGGCCAGCCCCAGAGCAGCAGCATGGGCCTCATCTCAGAATCTTGGACCCCAGCCCAGGTATCCTTAACTCCGATCTGCATCTCACAAGGTCCCCAGGTTGTTATAGGAAACTTAACATTTGAGAAGCATTTTTCTCTGCTACTGGTTTTCAAAGTTGGTTACACCTAGGAGTCCCTTGGAAAGTTAAGAAAACAGAACCACGACCAAAATCACAACAGAACAGTTTATGGCTGTGTGGCAGCTCCCGGGATTCTGATTTAATTGGCATCAGGTGATTCTGGCGTGTGGCAGGGTCTGTGGAAGAACCTATGGCCTGTATATCAGTGTGGCTTGCTGCCATGTGATACTGTGACAAGGGCAAGTGTAAGGTTGAAGAATTTGGTTTAATATCTTATCAATATTCTCCTTTGCTGCTACTGCCTCCCAAGGGGCTTTTTTCACTCCCTTTCCTCTTTTTTTTTGGCCACACCATGTGGCATATGGGATCTCAGTTTTGCAACTAGGGATCGAACCTGTGACTCCTGCATTTAACCCCTGGACACCCAGGGAAGTCCCTGTCTTGATCTCAGCTCAGTTCAGTTCAGTCCCTCAGTCTTGTCTGACTCTTTGTGACCCCATGGACTGCAGCACGCCAGGCTTCCCTGTCCATCACCAACTCCTAGAGCCTACTCAAAGTCATGTCCATCATGTCAGTGATGCCATCCAACCATCGCATCCTCTGTTGTCCCCTTCGCCTCCTGCTAGTAAGTTCTTCCTAAGGGTTCGTTTCTAATAATGAGGGAACTGTTGGTGTGAGTCCTTGGGAGAGTGTTGAGTGGGGAGGGGACTTTGCAACAGTGTCTGGCTGGGAGGGGCGAGGAGGACAGGGAGGAGAAGACTGCAAAGTGTCCTTCAAGGGCCGTCGGAGAAGAACCTCACTCCGTCATTACCAGCCATCCTGCCAACCCCGTCTGTCACCCCATCTCCCAGCCCTGCTTCCTCCTGCTCTTCTCTCCACGAAACAATAATAAAAACTTGAAACTCGAAAACTTTTCCTACCATGCCAATAAGAGACAGTCCAATACAAACAACATTTTAAAAAGACCAGTTCTGTGCTTTCCCTCTGTTGACTCTCTGGAGATATCACAAGAGTCCACTTTGTGCTTTATTACTGGATTTCTGTCCAAGCCTCAGTGGCTTTTATTTAACTTGTGATTTGAACAGTTGATTTTTCACATGATAAAGATGCATGTGCTTTGTCAGCAAAAATTCTAGTTTTCAACTTTTAAATCCGTACAAAACGTGTGAAGAAAGCCATATATTTTCAAATAAGTACACTTAAAGAATATAACTAAAGTAACACTGGAATTGATACATCAGTCCTTTTATTGAGGTTAGGAAAACAGATTGTTTTTGCTTTATGGTTTTGAACTCACAGTTCTGGAATTCAACAAAAGTTTTGCATTTTAAAAATCTAGTATTGCTTTGTAAATAAAGTGGTGTTTTATCCACTTTTTAAAAAAAAATGCCCAAACAAGGTTTTCACAGTATATGGACAGATGTTCTTTTAATTTTTAGGTCAATCTTCTTCTGCATTGGAAACTTTAATATATTCAGTGGATTCTGAGTAAGTAAAGAAACTTAGGACATAGCCCAGGGCTTATTCCTATTGTAAGCTCTTAGCAAGTGCTGGCTGTGGACATACTGTGTGCCAGGCACTGTGCCCATCAGGCTGTAGGAGTACCAAGAGGTATTTGGTACTTGGTCTTGGTGTTTGGTTTTCAAGTGATGACTCTTAGTCTTGCATATAGGGCTGCACAGAACAAAGAACATTTGAGCCACCTCAAAAAGGGTGTCTCATTTCTTTCAGTACCTGATCATTCCTCTGGCATCCTTTTCCCTGGTGTATATAGGTGTACGTGCATGCATGCTAAGTTGTTTCAGTCGTGTCTACTCTTTGTGGCCCTATGGGCTGTAGCTCCCCAGGCTCCTCTGTTCATGGGGAGTCTCCAGGCAAAACACTGGAGTAGGTTGCCATGCCCTCCTCCAAGGGATCCTCCAAACCCAGGAATCGAAGCCACGTCACTTATATCTCGTGCATTGGCAGGTGACTTCTTTCCCACTAGCACCACCTGGGAAGATGACAGATCCAGTGTCTTTTTCTTAAGTCTTTTATCCCTGGCATGTTCAATGAGGAGTGGAGCGAGAAATCTAGCCAGCCTGGATGTTCCATCCACCCATATCTAGGGATGCCTGGCCACTGCCATGGGGTGCTGCTGTCAAAGATGGGTTCTGCAATCGATGGTCACCTGTTCCATTGGGGGAGAAGTCCTTGTTATTCACACCTGGCTGGTGCCCCCAGAGTGCCTCCCACTACCCTCTGAGGTTCTAACTCTTCCAGCTGGTGTTTGCATGCTCAGCCATTGTTTTCCAAAGCATAATGCCATGCTGTGGGGGTGGGGGAAGGGGGCGGTGTCCCAAGGGGACTCTTCTGCTCCAACACAGTGGGGCTGGAGCAGCCCGAGGCAGGAACAATGGATGCCGGCTCACTTGCCATTCACGGAGCTCAAGAGTGGTTTCTTTTACCAAACAAAGACCATTTGGCTCTGGATACAATTTCTGTCCTTGCCTTCTCCCTGGAGAGTAAAGCCATCCTGCCGGGAAGGGCGGGGCAGACAAGACCCAGCCTGTGCCCTGGCCTCTTCAAGCTGTGAGGCCCCGCAGCAGACCTGCGTGCCCCCACTGCCCCCAGGAAGGGAACCTTTTTCTTTGTGCAAGGGCGACGGGCTTCTCATCCCGCCGGGAGCTGACCACTGGTCAGGCTTCATCCCCACATGGTCGCCTTTATCCAGTGCTCACAAAGGCACCCTCTAAGCTGAGATAGTCCTGTACCCAAGGCTAACACATTTTACAACTCAGCTCCCCTGTTAGCCTGGAGCAGTGGCTGAAACACTAAAACTCATTCTCATCTGTTAGGTAAGAACGTGCCTGTTAAGTCTGGTTGCACTAGACCTAAAGCTGAGACCAGAGAAGAGCTGTCAGGAACAGCCCTGCAACTGGTTCCTCTTTCTCTTTAGAGCCTGCTCAGGATGGCAGGGTCTCCCTGACACTCAGCTTCCCTCAGTCTCTCTGCTTCCTAATCTGAACAGATTCTCCTTCACGGCTGCTTCCTCATCCATCTACTTCCACAAACTTTGTGTCATGGCTTCTACCTCCCCTCCCGCAACTTAACTGTTGCTTCCTCTCAGCTCTCATCTGTATATGTACCTGGACATGTTTCTTCATATTTTTTAGTTCAGATTTTCTAGAAAAGATATCCACTGTCTGAAGTCATAGGTCACACAGAGGTCATGGAGCCATTGTCTTTCTTGATCCATTACCCATGCAAACTCGAGCCAGTGGTGGCCTGAAGGGTGAAGTGATTACATGGTGCCATCAAGGTCACTTAGGAAGAACCAAGCCAGGGCAATTTCCTTCCTTCAGGCAATATTTCATTCATTCATTCAAATATTTAAGGCAAAGGCTGCTGTGTGCCATCACAGTTCTAGGCTCTGGGTTCACACAGGTGAGCAGATACAGGCTCTGCAATTTGAGGGGTAAGATTGAAAGCAAAAGGTTATGGCCAGCTAGAGACAGCAGCAGGTCCAGTGGCCTAAGGCATTGTTACCGGCCATGTTTATGCTCAAAACCTGACTGGTGATTTCATGCCTGTTGTTCTTGTTTTCAGAGGAGCCACACAGAGTGAGTTATCCCTAACCTGGGGAAGCTCTGGTGGGCATCAGTAGTTCAGTGGTAGCTCCGAGACTGCTGGCAAAGCTGTGGATTTGTGTTGAGCCCAACCACTGCAGGGAGGACACTAGGCTAGGGGGCATAGCTTGATTTTTTTTTCCTTCATTTAATCAAGAAACAGCTAGTGGGCTAAACACAGAGGCTGCAAAGACACCCTGAGGAAAAGTGAGGGGGAAGACAGTCAAATGAACCAGTGACTGCAGTGCCAAATAGTCTGAGCTATGAGCTACGTCTTGTGCCTCTTGTGGGCCTCGGGGAGAACGTAGAAGACTCAGCTATTTGAAATGGCTTGAAGGAGGGTAATCAGGAAGGGCTTCCTGAAAGAGGTGAAACTTATACTGCCTCCAGGCAAGAGAAGGAACAGGAAGGTGGAGTTGGGTGGACTACAGGAGGAGTATTTGGGGAGAAGAAAGAGTAGAGAAAAAGCACCAAGGCTGGAGAGAAGCTGGCATCATCAGAAAACAGCAGTTCATTTGGCTCTCAGTAAGGTCCTGGGGGAGAGAAGGGAGGTGAGGTCTGGGCCGAGTCTAGAACACGAGAGCTTCCTGTGTCTGAATGCTTCCTGGGGAACACAGTTTAGGTGACATTTGTAAGGCACTTGCTGGCTTGATAGGGGGCATGTTCGGAGTATATTCTGACATGGACTCTGAGGGACAGCCAGCTGAGATTTGAGACCCAGAATCACGGTTATTATCTATGTGTTCTTGGTCAGCTTACTTCCCCTCCTTTTCCTGGGCTTCCTTATATCTGACCTGGAAATTATTAGTAATGGTGACACCCAGCTCATAGGGTTCATGGGAGGCTGACACTGTGAAGGTGCTTTTGAACTTTAAAGTGCCGTGTAAGTAAGTGGTGGCACCTCGGGTACTCGTCCATTACAGGACTTACTGTGGTGTGTTATACTGCTCATTCTTCTTCATGTTGTAACAGCACTGAAAACTAACTATGTTTTATTGATTTTTTTTTCATTCTTAGTGCCAGGTGTGGAGCCTGGTATATAGTAGGTGCTTACTAAATATTTATAGACTTAATGCATGTATTCCCTAAAAGTCAGGTTGCTGTTAGTGTGTTTTTGTTTTCTTTACTTTTTTTTTAAAAGGCAGGCCATGCATCAAGTGGGATCTTTCTTCCTCAAGCAGGGATCTAACCCGAACCCCTTGCATTGGAAGTGCAGATCCTGACCACTGGACTGCCAGAGAAGTCCCTAAAAGTCAGTTCTTTTGAGGTGAAGTTGCAAATCAAAAAACTAGGCAAACTCATATAAAAAAAAATGAATGGAAAGTTGGGTAGAAGTTATGATTCTCTAAAGTTTAGAACACACACACAAAAACTCTAACGGGAGTGTTCTTTTTATTTATTTTTAATTGGAGGATAATTGCTTTACAATATTGTGTTGCTTTCTGCAACCAGAGTGTTTTCGAAGAGCAGCTGATGAGACACTGAGCGTTTCCTTGGGAGTACTGTGCAAACCTCACTTCACAACATCTTCATAGAAGTACTTTGTGAGAGGGAGATGGTGAATGTCAGTCCCGCCGCGGGCTGGTGCTGATGGAGCCCAAGTAAGCCAGATTCTGCAGCTTCCCTGCAGGGGGTTGCATGCAGAAGTGTAGGCAGGAGGGCTTAGAAGGAAGTGAACGCTCAGGCAAAACCAGTCCTGCATTATTTACACACACTATCACGTTTCGTCTTTATAACCACCCTGTGACATAGCTGTGTATCAGCTCCATTTTTTTTACTTTTTTTTTTTTTTTTTTTTGCTGCACCATGTGATAGGCAGGATCCTAGCTACTAGGAAATGGCAACCCACTCCAGTGTTCTTGCCTGGAGACTCCCAGGGACGGGGGAGCCTGGTGGGCTGCCGTCTATGGGGTCGCACAGAGTCGGACACGAGTGAAGTGACTTAGCAGCAGCAGCCGCAGCAGCTCCCCAGCCAGGGATAGATCCTGTGCCCCGTGCGGTGCCGCGAGGAGTCCTCACCGCTGGACCACCGGGGAAGTCCCTCAGCTCCATGTTTTAAATAACGAAACTGGCTTCAGAAAAACGGAGCAATCCACCCATGTCCCGCAGGTAGAACTGATATTTGATGACTTCAAAGCTCACACTCTCATCCTTAGTATCAGCTCCATTTTTTTAACTTTTTTTTTTTGCTGCACCATGTGATAGGCAGGATCCTAGCTACTAGGAAATGGCGACCCACTCCAGTGTTCTTGCCTGGAGACTCCCAGGGACGGGGGAGCCTGGTGGGCTGCCGTCTATGGGGTCGCACAGAGTCGGACACGAGTGAAGTGACTTAGCAGCAGCAGCCGCAGCAGCTCCCCAGCCAGGGATAGATCCTGTGCCCCGTGCGGTGCCGCGAGGAGTCCTCACCGCTGGACCACCGGGGAAGTCCCTCAGCTCCATGTTTTAAATAACGAAACTGGCTTCAGAAAAACGGAGCAATCCACCCATGTCCCGCAGGTAGAACTGATATTTGATGACTTCAAAGCTCACACTCTCATCCTTACTGCATTAGACGTAGCGCACAGCCATTGCCCCTCAAAGAAAATGACTCATATGTACCCTCTACCACCAGGGAAGAAATCCAGTCACGTTTTACTCTATAAATACTATTCTGAGCGAGATCATCAGAATATGCATCTATTTCTATCAAAAGATCATTTTCAAGCCTCAAGCAGTTGTCTATTTTAAGGTCTACCCAACACTTCATGTTTCTAGTGTAAACAACACATTTGAATTCACTCTAATGGGATTCTGGGATCCAGTATTTTCAGACAAGTGCGCTTCAGTTTTCATTACTGAGGCACGGTCTTTCAACCTAAAACTTCTCAATCTTGGAGTCATGTTTTGAATTCATGCCCTGTAGCTCTGTCTTGTCTCAAAGTACAAGTGTAGTTTCAGTTACAGTGAAGCTCAAGAAGAAAACCCTGAAGCAGCTTTAGTGTTTTCTAAATCCTCTACCGGGTGACTCATTATCTTTGATCACACTAGCTGAAATTTGCACAGAGAAGTGGGTTGCATGGCTTGCCCTTAGAAGGGTTTCTGAGATCTAGCTCACTTGTGACCTATTCGCTAAAACTTGACATTTATATACCTTACTTAGCAGTTTCTCGATGCCTGTCAAAGCTTGAGAAAAAGTAGCTATTGCTTATCACTTATAATAGGAAGAAACTTGTGACTTGAAGAAAAATGCATTAACTATCTCCAGAGCTCAGGGCTATGACCAGGGCAGGAATATCATTGGTATGATGCTTCAGTTTTGATTGGCAGCTCACATATTTTAAGTATGTGACATATAATTTATGGCCATGATTTGGGCTGTTAGGGTTGGTCTGTAATCTTTTGCCTTCATGTATATTTTTACCTACCTGAATGGCATCTATTTTTTTACAGGTCGCATTTAAATTAGATAATAATTAAGAAACCTAAACATCAAGCACAAACATTCATTAAACCCCTCTTCTCCAACCTACTGGGCTCTATAAATCTTAGATTTCTCTCCTCTGGATGAAGGGTACAGAAAGATGTGATGATGACAGAGAATGTGATTTATATTTAATAAATGTAATAGCACATAGCATGTGTGTCTTCAGATGTGTATTGTCCTTTAGAATTGTGATCTGCTTATTCCGATTATGGGAGATATGCTTATTTTGATTAGGATTCTACTGGGGAAAACAAACTTTATAATTAAAATGTTCGATCCTTCATTTTACCCACTTTCCCTGGTTACAGCACAATTGTAGCTGTTTCTAAAAATCATGAGACGTAGATTTACCGTCAGGAAGATTTGAAGAGACATTCCAGAAATGTGGAAATACATTTATAGTTTCCCAGTATGATTATTTTGGTGGGAATAACAATCATATGCACATCTAAGTCATTTGTATGACTTTATAGTAATAGTTCATGCGAGGTGAAAGTGAAAGTGAAGTCACTCAGTCGTGTCCGACTCTTTGCGACTCCATGGACTGTAGCCTACCAGGTTCCTCCCTCCATGGGATTCTCCAAGCAAGAGTACTGGAGTGGGTTGCCATTTCCTTCTCCAGGGGATCTTCCCAAGTCAGGGATCGAACCCTGGCTCCCGCATTCCAAGCAGACGCTTTAACCTCTGAGCTACCAGGAGCATGTGCGAAACAAGTAGGTCAGTTTGGACCATTGATGTAATGACTCTGAGGCTGAGGAAGTAAAGAAGACAATGTGATGTTTATGGGAGAGATTCAGTAAGACATGAATGAGAGGGTTATTAAATGACAGCAAGGATTTGCTCAAAATGAACAATTTTCCATTGCCAGTAATAGAGACTCCCTTATTTGAAAGAAGAGATGCAACAGCTTTGGATCCTTATACAAAGGATGCAAGAGCTGTTCAGAACCAATAAACAGAGCTGTGTATCGTGAATACCTAGAACCAGGAGCTGATAAGTTGCCTGTGGCCAAGAAAGGCACTGTTTCTCTCTCTTTCCATCACTTTTTCTTTCTAGGGCCATATCAATCAGTCCATCTATAATCTTTCTATCCATTCATGCCTCCGTCCATCCATGCATCCTCTCATATCAGATTTCTCTGCTGTTAGGAGCACAGGTTTCCTCAGAGTGTCTGCATTCACTTGTCTTCACGTAGAGCAAACGGAGACTCCTCGATGTCCCTGGACCCCAGTTCCGAATGCCCAGCCTGGGCCAGGCAGTCATTTGCACCACTAGTTGTATCCATCATGTGGGATGCAGGATACCTCTCTTACAGGTACAGAGAGGGTGATTCTTAGATTAGAGATGGTTAGAATGTGGAAACCCACCAGCAGTTACCTCCGTGTGCCAGAGGACTAACAGGGTGAGGACTTCCTGGGCTTCTGGGAAGCGGCAGAAGCCCAGGAATGGGCTAATGCCTGTTAAGGTCAGAAAGAAGAAAAAGAGTGCGGTGGATGGAGGCCACTAGGAATTTTCCAGATTAGGAATATGGGATTAACAGATATAAGTACAGACAGCTGCAGAAGGAGAAAGAACGTGTTTTGAACTTTCTGATGCTGAAAAACCTACCTTGTCCATCACAATCCGTGTGTGAAAGTCCCCCCATCCTGCTTCCCGCTGTGGGCGTGGCTGCCGCTCTGCCTTCTCTTCTGCCCACGCGCACATCCTTCAGCTGCTACTCTTTCGCTCCAGGTCCATCCCTTGATCACGTTTGCAGGCACTCACCTGTGTTAAACTCTTACTGAGGACGCGGGTGGAGGTGTCTTGATATGATTCAGCTGGTCCCTGTGCATCAGCAAGGATGCTCTTAATCCCAGGCTGTGGTTTTCAGCCATCCTCAGCCCGCTGCTCTGTTCATAGTCAACAGGACAAAGGCAGGCCCCAAACGACAACAAGTCAAGAGTCCCATCAGCAACCCCGCTCCCCTGGGAAGCACAAAGTCCACCATTTTCTTCTAGAAGGAGTGATGTTACAGTGCATCAGAGCCGTCACCGGCGTCCACGTCTGACTTAGGTGACACGGTTACAGTCAGTTTCCCAAACGTTACTGTGCTTATGAATCACCGACGATCTCGTTGAAATTCAGTCGGGGTGGAGATCAAGCTTCTGCGTTTTTTATAAACTTCTAAGTTTGGCTGACGCTGGTGGTCCATGAACCTGTTTGAGGAGCAAGCCTCTGTGGATAGCTTTCATTCAGCTTGTCAACTATTTTAAGGATGGATTCCTTCTAGCACTAATGTAGCTTACAGTTCTATCCATGGAAACTTCTGTGCTGCTTGAAAGTCTGGTCTGGCTTTCCTGTTTGGTAAGCCTGACTATATATTATTTATAGTCAATGGAAACACTGAAAGATTTAGTGAGAGGGAGCCTTTAGAACTTCCACCCATGCAGGATATTTTGCTTCAAGACTGCCCATGTGAACTGGCTCCTGTAAAGGCTTTTTGTGTCTAGTGTCTAGCAGATTTTCAGATAGTAGGATGTAGAGATAGAGCTAGAATCTGAGATGTCATTTTCATATAACACTGTATTAGTTTTAGGTGTACAACATGTTTGATGTTTGTGTTGTGAAATGATTATTAGAAATTTGTACCCTTTGACCTAGGATTTTAAACTTTAATCCAGAATTTTGTTTAATTTAAGATTAGAACACTTTGTTCACTGAAACTCAAGACCCAAATCCAGGTTTTGAGATGGCGTTACCCCAAACATGAAAAAACAAGAGTTCAGCTTTTATATTTTCTTTTCTTTTATACTTTTTCTTTCTTGTTTTAAATTGAAGTATATTACTTTACAATGCTGTACAACAAAGTGAATTAGCTCTCTGTATACATATCTCCCCTCCCTACTGGCCCTCTCATTCCCTCCCCACCCCCGTCCAGGCATCCACTTAGGTCACACTTTGAAAAGTTTTACATCTGTGGAGTGTTTTTCTTTCCTCATTTTTCAGACTCTGTGATGTCTTTTCTAGATAAGAGGGAGGGGCTGAAGGGGACTGGAGCTGAGGTTATTGACGCCCAGACCAGGGCTTCTCATGGACGTGAGAAGGAAGGGAGGCCTCAGGAACTTCTGCCCTGATGGGCTGGGAAGGGACCTCCTTCCAAGGTGACTGCAGATGCTGAAATGTGCCTGAGAATCCGAATGTTGGTGGTGCCTCTGAGCACCGTGAGGGTGCTGGATAACAGGCAGATTTGAGGATGTGATAAGATACTTTGGGCTTGTCAACAGTGGTTAATATTACAATCTCACAGAAAATACCCTTTAAAAATAAGAAGTACAACAGTGGGGAGAAGCTACAGCTCTAATGAAGAACTCTGATTTATGGTGTCCATCATGTGACAGTTTATTATTGCCTTGGGTAATGCCCGAGTTTTCCTATGTAACCACTTCATTCAACAAATATTTAACAAAATACATTTATGTATTTATTTGGCTATGCTGGGTCTTAATTGCAGCAATGGCACTCCACTCCAGTACTCTTGCCTGGAAAATCCCATGGATGGAGGAGCCTGGTGGGCTGCAGTCCATGGGGTCGCTAAGAGTCGGACACGGCTGAGCGACTTCACTTTCACTTTCATACATTGGAGAAGGAAATGGCAGCCCACTCCAGTGTTCTTTGCCTGGAGAATCCCAGGGACAGGAGAGCCTGGTGGGCTGCCGTCTATGGGGTCGCACAGAGTCGGACTGACTGAAGCGTCTTAGGAGGAGCAGCTGGGTCTTAACTGTGGCACACAAGATCTTCGATCTTCACTGTAGTACATGGGATCTCTAGTTGCGTCATGAAAATTCTTAGTTGCAGCATGTAGGATCAGGTTCCCTGATGAGGGATCAAACTCAGGCCTTCTACATTGGGAGCATGAAGGCTTAGTCATTGGACCACCAAGAAGTCCTAACAAATAATTGTTAAAGCAACAAGTATGCAGTAAACGTGAACTTCTCATATGAATTATAAACTGTGTCCCTTCTCTTTGAGTGTAGCATTTGAGTTTTAGACTATTGTCATCTCCATACTGCCTCACTTACAGTAGTTGCTTATAAAGCACGTTTTGGAAGCGATAGATTATAGTTGGGACAACTTGTAGGCACCTAGAAATGGTGAGAAGCCAGTGAGTAGGATAAGGGAGAAAGGTATGGTGAGAGAGCTTAGGGGTATTCAGATCACCTGCGAGAACCTAAAGAATCAACACTTTAAAGACCTCATTGGATTGGAAGGAAGTTACTGGAATTCACAGCGAAAGCACTTTCACTGAAGTTGGGGGCATGGAAGGAAACTCAGAAAGGCACAGAGGGAATTGGGTTGAAGGGTAGTTTCAAAACCAGGGCCACAGATGGAAATAAAGGGTGGGGCGTGGAGGAAATAACCACCCAAAATGAAAGTCTTCCTACAAAGCAATACTTTTCACATGGCCCCTTTCAGTAATCCTTCATTAGCATGGTATTCAGTGCTCGGTTGTGTTCGTTTATGGAGGGTATTAAGCGTGTAGAGGGCTTCCCTGGTGGCTCAGAGGGTAAAGTGTCTGCCCGCAATGCGAGAGACCCGAGTTCGATTCCTGGGCCGGGAAGATCCCCTGGAGAAGGAAATGGCAATCCACTTCAGCACTCTTGCCTGGAAAATCCCATGGACAGAGGAGCCTGATAGGCTACAATCCATGGGGTTGCAAAGAGTCGGACATGACTGAGCGACTTCACTTTCACTTTCGAGCATGTGAAGATGGTGCTTTATCAGGATTAAATACAGTAAATCAAGACAAGTGTAGGGAGCATAGGAAGACTGGAATGATCTGTGAGAGTCAGGCACCTGTCACTTTCCAGGTATTTAAGGAGTAAAGTGAACACTGTATTTAAATGCTTAAACATGCTTATCCCAAACTGGAAATGTGCCCTCAGGACTAAAGCCCATGCACATTTATTGATCCGTCAATGATGTTCAGCAGGTATTTACTGAGTCTTTACTATGTGCCAGTAAGAAAACAAAACCCAGCCCTTGGAGCCTATATTACAGCAGGGAATGTTAAAGATAAACAAATGCTAGTTAAAGTTGAAAGGACAAATTCTGAGCAGTAACATTCTAGGCAATAGGGAAAAGAGTTCAGGATGGACCGAACTCAACTTCACTTTGTACAGAGGTGGCTGGGTGTTTTAAAGCAGGGCTCCCCAACCTCCCAGATCTAAGGCCTGATGCTCTGAGGTGGAGCTGATGTCATGATAATAGAAATAAAGTAACAATAAGTGTAATGCACTTGAATCATCCCCAGACAATCACCTCCACCTCAGTCCATAGAAAATCTGTTTTCCATGGAATCAGTCTTTGGTGCCAAGGTTAGGGACTGCTGTTTTAAAGGAAGAGGCAGGAGTAAGGAGGGAGGGAGGCAGGGGCTTAGTAGGGTTGGGACATTAAAAAATCAAAAAGTGTGAAAAAGAGGTGGGGGTGCATGTGAAACCCATTTGGCCTTGTTTACTGGTGCTTATTGCTTACCACTTATGGATGTTCCACTTTATTTTTATTATTATTACAACAGCTCCACCTCAAATCATCAGGCATTAGGTCTGGGAGGTTAGGACCCCTGCTTTAAAACACCCAGCCACCTCTGTACAAAGTGAAGTTGAGTTCAGTCCATCCAGGACTCTTTTCCCTATTGCCTATAACATTACTGCTCAGAATCTTCCCCCTACCAGAGGCTGGAAATTAGGGGGCCCTATGTTCAGATTGGTTGGAACAAATAGTAAATCTTTGGCAGCCTTGAGTTTTCTTAGGCAGGCACTTTAAGGGGGACTAGGCAATGGCACCCCACTCCAGTACTCTTGCCTGGAAACACCCATGGACGGAGGAGCCTGGAAGGCTGCAGTCCATGGGGTCACAAAGAGTTGGGCATGACTGAACGACTTCACTTTCACTTTTCACTTTCATGCATTGGAGAAGGAAATGGCAACCCACTCCAGTGTTCTTGCCTGGAGAATCCCAGGGATGGGGAGCCCGTCTATGGGGTCGCACAGAGTTGGACACGACTGAAGCGACTTAGCAGCAGCAGGGTCATCCCAGGGAAGCAGCTTGAGCTGTTAGAAACTAGGGGAGCGGTTTTTCAAATATCTGTAGGCTAAGGTTGAGGCCAAGTCAGGAAGAGGGCTTAGAGGAGCCTGGCTAAAGTTTGATCATAGAGAAAATCTTTGTCACGGGAGAGAGACAGTAAATGAAATAAATTTAAAAATAATAGAGGTGATAATAGGAATGTCCCTGGTGGTCCAGTGGTTAAGACTCCAAGCTCCCAATGTAGGGAGCGTAGGTTTGATCCCTGGTCAGCGAACTAGAACCTGCATGCTGCGTGTTTTGAATTAAGAGCCCGCATGCTCCAACTATTTGGCCAGTGCAGCCAAATAGATTTTTTATTTTTAAGCTACTCTCTTGGAAAAAAAAAAGACGGTGGTAATAAAGTGCAAGAGGGACAGGGAATACTGGGGTGGAGGTGTGGAGATTGCAACCTTAGATACGGTAGTCAAGACAGGCCTCACTGAGAAGGCACCATCGGGGAAAGCACTGAGAAGGCACCATCGGGGAAAGCTCTGAGAAGTGATGGTGAGATTCCTGAGGGAAGAGCCTTCCAGGCAGAGGGAACGGACAGGGTGAAGGCTCAGAGGTAAGGATATTTTCTGTGTCTATGGAACAGAAAAAAGACCTGAAAGATAGAGTGAGTTGGGAAGAGCAATAGCAGGCCATGGGCCTCTATAGACTGTTTCACTGATGTCAGTTTTTCTCGAGTGAGATGGTAAGTCAGTGGAGGACTCGGGCAGAGGGGTTCCATATTCTCTGATGAAGTAAATGTGGAAAGCGGACTTGAGGAGACAGCTGCTTTGTACCAGTATCCGATGAAGACTGAGGCCACAGATCTGACAGGGCTGGGGTGTCTGCCTCTTCCTTTCCACTCCCTTAGTTAATGGGCGGTGAGAAATGGAATATTTCCTGCCATATTAGTAAACAAAGAATGCCACAGTCACCAGTGATTGCAGTCAGCACTGGGTGGTGAGCTGGTGAACCCTGAGGGAACTCAGAAAGCAAAGAATACCTGCCATCTAGCAGCCATCAGACTGCGGCCACTCCCTAGGTGAGCCCTGAGGAAACTAATGATAGGAAGATGTCAGGATATCGGCCCCAGAGAGCTGAGGTGTGTATCAAAAGAATGATTCCAGTGAGCCCGACTGGTGCATTTTCCCATATATGGTTTAGTCGCTAAGTTGTGTCCAGCTCTGCGACTCCATGGACTGTAGCCTGCCAGGCTCCTTCTGTCCATGGGATTTCCCGGGCAAGAGTACTGGAGTGGGTTGCCATTTCCTTCTCCAGGGGATCTTCACAACCCAATGATCAGACCCAGGTCTCCTGCATTGCAGGAGGATTTGTTACTGACTGAGCTATGAGGGAAGCCCATATGTAGAAAAGCACTAAATTCCTTAACTTGGGATACATGGTTTTCCTGTAATCGATGACAATCTTTTGAGTTCAGAATAGCTACCCTTTGTTGCAAGACATCTGTGTAACTCGGCTTCCCCTCCTCTGCACCGCTCCCCGCCTACCCGCACCTCCTCAGAACAGGGTCACTTGGAATGCTGCATCCCAGGCTTGAAGTCCTAAAAATTCCCGCCGAATAAAACATAACTCAGTTTTTAGGTTGTGAATATTTTGAAGTTGACAGAATAACTAGCAAATTAGTGGGCCCTCTAAAGTCAGTGTTTTAAAAGGATATTTGTCTATTTATTTGGCTGCACTGGGTGTTAATTGTGACACCAGAATCCTTTAGTTCCAGCACGAACTTGTGGCGTGTGGGACATAGGATCTAGTTCCCTGACTGGGGATTGAACTCAGGCCCCCTGTATTGGGAGCTTGGAGTCTTAGCCACTCAACCACCGGGGAAGTCCTTCTAAACTTAACATTACGTGAAAGCAGCTGAACTAATCAATGACCTTTAGGATGTCCTCATCTAACCCCAGCAATTCACATTGAGATTGAAGAAGTACCAAAACAACAGTTTTCCACTTTTCCAGCCTCAGTAAAATCATATTTTTTCCTTAATTAAAATACATAATACGTTCTTGATGCAGGTATGAAAGAAGTATAGTTTCTCTCACATACCCTCAACCTCATCTGTTTTCAACTGGTGTCCTTTTAGACTACTACTGTGGAAATATACATGAATATATAGAAATCATTTTTTTTCTTCACAAATTTGGGATTATGTATGCGTAATCTATGAAAACTGCATCTTGTAGTCAAAAGTTTCTTGAACATTCTTTTGTGTCAACGTACACAATTTTCTCTCATTTTTAAGTTTGTAGAAAATTTCAGTCTAGCTCTATCATATTTTGGATAAGCACTTCCCTGTTGATAAACATTGCATTTTCTGCTGCGTTTTTGATTTTACAAACAATGTTCAGTGAACCTTGGATGTGTATGTCTTTCTAAACATGTGGGTGTATTTCCATGAGAATATGCCCAAATCAACAGTGATCGGTCTTTAACATCTAATAGGCGCTACTATATTTTCTTCTGAAGTTTGTACAAATGTACACACCCAGGAGAATGTGGGAGCACCCATTTCCCCACACCCTCCCCAGGACCGAAAATGACCAATATTTTTTAGCTTTTGCTAGTTTAAGACAGATAGATTGTCTGTAGTTTTCTTTTCTTGTGGTATCTTTGTCTGGTTTTGGTATCAGGGTGATGGTGGCCTCATAGAATGAGTTTGGAAATTTTCCATCCTCTGCAATTTTTAGGAACAGTTTCAAAAGGATGGGTGTTAGCTCTTCTCAAATGTCTGATAGGATTCGACTGTGAAGCTATCAGGTCCCGGACTTTTTTGTTTATTGGGAGTTTTTAAACCCCAGTTTCAATTTCGGTGCTTGTGATTGGCCTGTTCATATTTTCTACTTCTTCCTGGTTCAGAAAGACAGATGGATGGTCTTTAGTTTTACATTTCTATGATCACTGCTATACTTAGCAGGTGTTTTATATCTTCAGCCATTTGTATTTTTTCCCTCTGACTCTGATCACTGCTGTACTTAGCAAATATTTTGTATCACTAGCCATTTGTACTTTTTTTTCCCTCTGTGATCTTCCTATATGTTTCCTCCTCCTGTTTTTCTAGTATGTTACTTCTTAGCTCTTGCTGCTGCTGCTAAGTCACTTCAGTCGTGTCCGACTCTGTGTGACCCCATAGACAGCAGCCCACCAGACTCCCCCGTCCCTGGGATTCTCCAGGCAAGAACACTGGAGTGGGTTGCCATTTCCTTTTCCAATGCATGAAAGTGAAAAGTGAAAGGGAAGTCGCTCCGTCGTGTCCAACTCTCCGCGACCCCATGAGCTCTTGGTAATTACAGGTCATACTCCATCTGTTGCATACATCGGATGTACGCATTTTCTATGATTTGGTTGCTTTCACTTTGTTCTCAGTACCTCTCTGGGTCAGGAACAGATCTGGTCTTGATGTGTGAAGGTACATGTTTACACACATTTGGGAGATTTACAAATATGCCGTATATGTCTCCACTGGCTTTGAAATGGTCTTCAGTAAAAGCCATTCCGGCTTCTGTGATTCTTATCTTCCACCTCTAGTGTGGGAGGCTTCCTGCTTTGCTTTTGTCTGCACCTTTGCATAACTTCATTTAACCAGAGGGAAAACAGAGAGAAGATATGTACAATCAGGTCAGGTTACTGTGAACAGCTGTGAAATTCAGGATATTTTCTGGGCAAATAAAAATGGGACACCACCCTGCCTGAAGCATGTTTTCTATTGTCGTTGTTGGACAGATTGAGAGGTGTTACTTGGAGCCAAGCCTTATCACTTTAACACCAGCACTGCTGCTAAATTTCATTGCCTCCAGCCCCAGATCCTTGTGTAAGTTTGGAAACAGCTAATATAACCATCTGTGAAAACTTGTGGGAAAAAAGAAGTGGGAGGTATCTTTCTGGTCTGTCTTGTTCTCTACCATGATGATCACCAACAGAAATACTGTACATTTCATTTATCAGTTTACTTTCTCTTTATATAATCTACATTCCTAAATTTCTGTCCATAGAAGGACAAATAAAATGTCTGACCACTTCATCGAAGGGTCAGAATTTTCCTTGATTAGACAGTAACCCCAGCCACCTGTTTGAGTAATTTTTTTCCAAACTAATCATGTGAATTGCCTTGTTTGGGTCACATGTTGACACCCCCACCTACTCCCATCTTGCCACCATTACTCACAGGTAAAATCTAATTATCACCTCGAGATGGCTTCTTGTCACATAATATAATCACAGGCAAAAAAGAATTTAAGAAACTTGACATTTAGTGGGTTTTTTTTTAATTGTTGTTTTTTTAAACTGATGTTTTAAGCTGATATTTCACAATTATTAAAACATGGGAAAAGGGGAAAAAAGGAAGGAACGAGAAAAGGAGGAAGGAAGGAGAAAAGGAGGAAGGAAGGGTGCCATGTATTTTACTAATTAACCTATTTGTAGTGTCGCATGCATGCATGCTTACTCATGTATGACCCTTTTCAACCCCACAGATTGCAGCCCACCAGGCTTCTCTGTCCATGGGATTTCCCAGGCAAGAATACTGGAGTGGGTTGCCGTTTCCTCCTCCAGGGGATCTTCCCGACCGAGGGATCAAACCCATGTCTCCTGTGTCTCCTTGGTGGATGGACTTTTTACCGCTGAGCCACCTGGGAAGCCCCCTTTGTAGTGTTACATGGAAGTTAGTAGTAGACATGACGGTGAGAACTCAAGATGTGTAAGAAATGAACGAATAAGGAACAGATTTCAAGGACTTCAGGCAGGTTTCTGTTCTCAGATTGTTCAACACAAATTTTATAATGCCAGGTACTCAATCAGCCAATCCCAGATCATCCTAGACTTTAGTCCTTAGAGTTATTTATTTCAAAATGTTAAGTATGGACTTTTGGTCTAGGCAGCTTCAGTGCACCCAGGTGCCAGGTATAAAAAGTGGGCCAAGAACTAATGGAAATGATGCTTGCTTGTCTTCCTCCATCCTAGAAGCCACATTTGTCTTTGAAATAAAATAAGGTGAGAATGAAACGGCTGACTTGCCCCAGACTCCCTTAAAGGGGGCCAGAAGAATTGGTTGAGCAGAGTGCACCAATAAGAGATTCATTTGATTTGAAAAACTTTCCATTTTAAAGATAAACATGACATTACTTTGCCAACAAAGGTCCATCTAGTCAAAGCTATGGTTTTTCTAGTGATCATGTAAGGATGTGAGAGTTGGAGTATAAAGAAAGCTGAGCACTGAACTGTGGTGTTAGAGAAGACTCTTGAGAGTCCCTTGGATTGTAAGGAGATCCAACCAGTCCATCGTAAAGGAAATCAGTCCTAAATATTCATTGGAAGGACTGATGCTGAAGCTGCAACTTCAGTACTTTGGCCACCTGATGCAAAGAACTGACTGATTGGAAAAGCCCCTGATGCTGGGAAAGATTGAAGGCGGGAGGAGAAGGGGAACACAGAGGATGAGATGGTTGGATGGCATCATTGACTCAATGGACATGAGTTTGAGTAAACTCTGGGAGTTGGTGATGGACAGGGGGGCCTGGCCTGCTGTAGTCCACAGGGTTACAAAGAGTTGGACACAACTGAGTGACTGAACTGAAGGAGAAAGGCCATCTAATGGTCATTCACATTGGTCAGTGTGTAATTACTTTGATCTTCATCATACCTGTAGTATTATAGAGAAGTTCACTGTTAACATATTTGATTCTCATAATTTTAGTCTTCCCTTGACTCTCACTTAACCCATTTGACAGATGAGAGAAGTGCGAGATAGCCTTGGGTCATATAGCTAGTGAATGCCAAGTGGCTTCAAACTCAGTCTTCCGATTCCAGGTCTAGACTGCTGCCATCACACCAGCTAATCAGATAATTTACACTCCCACATCTGAGGGAGTGGCCATCTTGGTTGGGGATTGGAGGAGGAGGAAAGAGAAGAATATGGACGTGTCAGAGGCAGGAGGGCAGTGGGAGACACAGCCTGATAGTGAGGTGGTGTCTGCTTCCTGCACAGGGTCTGGATGTTCGATCCCTGGCCTGGCTACCAGGGCCTGCTCCAGTTCCTCTGAAACTGGAAAAAATGCATCTGGGGAGAGGGGTGCTCGAGGAACTCCAATTCTTCATGTCTCAGTGCAGAAGGAATTCAGAAAGATGCAGAGTGATGGATTGTGTGTGTGTGTTAGTCACTCAGTCGTGTCTGACTCTTTGCGACCCCATAAACTATAGCCTACCAGGCTCCCTAGTCCATGGGATTCTCCAGGCAAGAATACTGGAGTGTGTTGCCATTTCCTTATCCATACAGTTACCTGTGTGTATGTGTATGTGTTTGTGTGTTAGTTGCTCAGTCGTGTCTGACTCCCTGCAACCCCGTGGACGGCAGCCTGCCAAGGCTCCCCCATCTATGAGATTCTCCAGGCAAGAATACTGGAGTGGGTTGCCCTTTCCTACTTCAAAGTGATAGATTAGAAGCAATTTATTAGACTGGGATGCTTGTGAGACTTACAAGCAGGTGGGCAAGAGAATGCCACGTCCTGATCACTTAGTAAGGAAAAGTAGGGTGGGGAAGAAGGCCACCTTCTTCCTCCTTCTTGTGTAGACATCAGGCTTCCATCATCAGTTGCTTCTCCATGTCAGACCAGGGTGTTTTCTTGTCCCTACATGGTCAAATCAGGACTGTCATGGCATGATCAAAATGAGCAAAAAAGTGGTAACATATGCTATAAATGAGAAATCGTCTCAGGTTTTAGTATAATGTCAACGTTTCCTTGCATTTTTGTTTTTAGTGTGTGCAGAGGAGCGTGTCCTAGGAATCATTAACTTACTGGGCTCACTGGGCAGGAACTAGCCTCATGCTGCCATTATTTTATTATTGGAGGCATGTGTCATGCTTCTGTTGCATGGTTTTGTTGCTAAGCGAGCCTGCTTGGCTTAGTGGTTAAGCAAACCTGCTTTCTTGATTGATTTGTAACTTACAGGGGCCTCCCATACATTTTTCTTACTTACAGTCTCCTTGTAGGATTAATTATTCAATCACCTGCTCTGTCCCTTTATTCTGTCCCTATTACCTTCAGAAACTCTAGTTGCTTTACCTTGGCCACTTCTCCCACCTAATTCTCTTGTCTCAGGACTGGAGGCACCAATGTCTTGCCCTTCCTCACCTCCCCTCCCCTGTTAGCCTTGGAAACATGTCATTTCTTTTGCCTGGACTCTGAAAGAATCATAAAGGTGATACCTTGTAAGTAGAAACATAAGACAACCATGTTCTTGAACAGGTAAGGTTCAGGCCAGCCATCCATGGAACAAGTAGAAACCATCTTCCATCCATGAGCATAGTCTGTACATCGCTATCAGAGGCCCCCTTCTCAGGTACTGCTTTTATTTTTTTCATTCCTTCTTAGAAACACACTTTAAGGATGGAGAGGGTCCCTCATGTCCAATCCAGCCTCTCCAGCTTCAGGAGACCCTCCCAGTGGGAGCTATTTCCGTCCATACCTCCTGGAGGTCCATCTGTTCTACTGCCCCAGGGGCATCTTCTTTGTGACCTCATGTCCCAAGCCCTTATTTGTGCCCTGGATTGGGAACCCATAGACTGAAAGAGAATGAAGAGAAACATTGTACAATCGAAATGTGACTCTTTCTATTTACATATATTATAGGGAGAATAAAAGTTATCCACCATTTTTTCTCCAACATGTTCAAATCTCCTGTTCACCTACTTCTTCCCTTTATGGTATAAATGATGTTCTATCAGTATTAGAAATGTTCAGCTTCCAAGTTCACATGTAATAATAGTAAGGTTTTAAAAACAGAAGTTTTGACTGTCAGATCTATTATAAGGAACAAGTTAAACATTTTCATGTTCATTTCACTTTGGGGGCCACGTGGTGGAGAGACCAGGAAGCTCACTGTTTTACTTATTCTTATCATCTTTTTCTTAGTAATATTCTGGGCAGAGGAAGGTTTAAGAGGATGTGTAGGCGGATTGTGTATTTCCAAGGTAGATTGAGGCTACTTTTATATTGCACAGAAGTAGAGATCTTCTTACAAAATCTAGGGTAAGCTATTTGTTTCCTAGCTGGTTTTTGAATAGACAGGATGTTTTTTTTTTTATCCCTTTGAAGAAAATTCCAGGACCTCATTGCAAACTATAGACCAAGTAATGGTGTCCAAGTGGCTGAAGGGTGTGTAAACTTCTCTCCAATGACTGAGCAACTGGAATGCCTGGGTGTGGGTTAGGTGTCTCCCCTCTCATTCGGGGGCAGGGAGATCTGTAACAAAGACCCATCAAAGAAAGGGTTGCTTGGCAGATTATAGTAGCTTGCAGCCCCTCTCAGCCCATCTTTGGCTTTCTCCCACATCCGGGGTGGACTGGAGGGTTGCTGGAGGCCAAAAGAGGAATGACCTAACCTTGAATGGTCTGTAAAGGCTTCCTGAAATGGTGTGAGGACCCTCCCCCACTGTAATATGTCGCTGGGAGAGCAAGCATCATTGTATTCTGTTCCTTTGGGGTTGCTTTGGGTCTTGGCTGCTGAAACATCCTCCTTGCAGGCATCTGCTTTTTATTTGCGTCTGATCTACTGGGTCAGCTCCATCCACATCTCTTGGACCCTTATGAATTCAGAGTCAGCATCCCCTGGATCTAATGGGAGGCTAGCCGGTTTCGAAATCATCACTGATCCTACTGAGGAAATGTCAGAAGAAAGGGAGAAGGGGAAGGTTCATGGGTAATTTATTAGTTTGCAATACTATGTATATCGATGGTAACTCTATCCTGACATCTCTCCCTCCCACCCCCACCCCTCACTCTTCCTGGGTCTGAAGTAGGAAGAGACAATGGAGGAAGGAATTGAACATAATTCATTCATGAGTATGTAAGATAACCCCTCCTCCCTCTCTCTTTGCCATATAACACATGTTACCAGTTACTTTCCAGTACTTAGAAAAAATAGAACAGGGATTATGAGAATTGTTATGAAAATATTACAAATGTAGAGTTCTTATGTGTATAGGAATTATGTGAAGACAATAATTGATTTTTAAAATATTTTTAGTAAATATGTCATATTATTTATTAAAATATAATCCATTGGGTTTTAAAATTTTAAATCAACCCCTTAAATAATTCTACTTATGGAGAGAGATTTGGGAGGAAAAGTATGTTGCCAAATTTTTATCTATAAAAAGAGGCCTGCAGTTCTGATTGCTCTAATCAATTAACTGATTAGAAACTGAAGCAAGGGACTTCCCTGGTGGTCCAGTAGTTAAGACTCTGCACTTCCAGTGTTTCCACTTCAGGGGACACCAGTTCAACCCCGGGTAGGGGAACTAAGATCCCATATCTTAAAAGAAAAAAGAAACTGAAATTTTGCATTTTAAATTAGGCTAATTCTTCTGTAAATCATGTGACTAGCAGCCAATTAAAAAATGATTAGAAATCTGATTAGTTTAGGCCACCTGTCTGGAGCTCTGTCTTTGATTCTACCGGTTGTCCATTTGTTTGATCAGCCCTGATTGAGACTCTGCTGTGAGGAAGGTGCAAGAGGCACAAGTATGAATAAGATGTCCTGAGTCTCTGTGTCTTGGAGCTTATTTCTGTGGCATAAGCAGACTTCTGATGCGTCCACTTCCATTACCTTGCCCCGTGCTGCAGTAGGGGCTGCCATGGGGAGGCCAATGGGGACTGGGGTTGTCTGCAGAGACTCCCCCCAGCAGAAGTGATGGGGCCTGAACTGAGTCATAAAGAATTAAGTGGGTGCTCACCAGGTGAGGGAGAAGAGGTTGTTCAGGCAAGGGGAGTAGTGTGGGTACACGGATAAGATGGAGGCTAAGGACCATGAGAAATATAAAATGCAAAGCAGGGGGCACGACTGAGCAACCAAGCACACACAGCACAGGGTGTGTGTGTGTGTGGTGTGTACACAGATGCTGCTGCTGCTGCTGCTGCTAAGGCGCTTCAGTCGTGTCCGAGTCTGTGACCCCATAGACGGGAGCCATCAGGCTCCCCGTCCCTGGGATTCTCCAGGCAAAGAACACTGGAGTGGGTTGCCATTTCTTTCTCCCATGCATGAAAGTGAAAAGTGAAAGTGAAGTTGCTCAGTTGTGTCCGGCTCTGCAACCCCATAGACTGCAGCCCACCAGGCTCCTCCGTCCATGGGATTTTCCAGGCAAGAGTACTGGAGTGGGGTGCCATCGCCTTCTCCGGTGTATACAGATGAGACGGAGGCGAAGGACTGTGAGAAATATAAAATGCAAGGCAGCAGGCACGACTGAGGGACCAAGCACACACAGCACAGGGGTCTGTGTGTGTGTGTGTGTGTGTGTGTGTGAGATGAGTGGGGAGGAGAGGGATGTCAAGACTTGGTAGGAATTCCAAGCTTAGGACAGTCAGAACTCTGGGGAGTTTTAAGTGATGATCTGGCCAGATTCCTGAACCTGGCTGCTGGCGTGGGTTCATCAGTCTTGGACCAGTTGGGCTCAGCTGGCAGCCGGCCTGGCCCAAGCCCAGCACACCCCAGACACAGGCCAGGGCTGGGGAGAGGCGGGAGCTGCAGCAGGACTAACCTCCTTCTGACCTTGGCATGATGTGTGTGCCTCTCAGGAGGTTTCCATCTTCCAGCAAGTTTCTCCATCTATGCGATAGCAGTCTTAGCACTTAGGGACACTGTGGCTCATCAGTCATGGGGGCCTATCTCAGTGCTCTCCAACCAGGGCATCCACAAGGTGCTTGCAAATTCCTCTGAGCTCAGTGGGTGTGAAGACCCTCAGGCCCTCCAGCACTGCAGAGTGTTCTCGGATGTCCAGGAATGCTACAGAGCTGTAATCCCTGCTTCTTCATGCCCACTTCTCCACAAGGGGGCCTCACTGACAAGGCCTGGGCGACCTCAAATCAGACACAGACCAGATAGGAAGGAAGGAGGTGTCCTTAAGGAAAAGACTCCCCAGAAGTTGTCCTTCTGTTATTTACAAACTCTTGCTTTTATTACATATGGAAGAAAAATGAATGTAAAATATTTTTATCTAATTTGAACATGAAACCTTATTAGTTTGTAGCATGTCTTTTTTTAATATATTACTGGATACTGTTTAAAAGGAGTTTCATAACTCTTCTAAGATTCGTTCTATAATTCTGAGAAAGTGACATTTATAGACTACTCATGTAAACAGAGTGTGGAGTTGCTCTTAGCCCACTCATGGTTTTTGTGGAGGTTCCGGGCAGACAGAATTATGCGCCTGAAACAAGGCCGTGCGTTGTCAGTTCGGTGGGGAGGGTGATAAGAATGTAGGGTTTCTGTTCTCAGTGTGCCTTCCCAGGAGGGCCTGGCCGCATCTCACCTGCGCACCTGGGGTTGGTTCCACCCCCAACCTTCCCAGCCAGACACTTACACCCAGCCCATGCTCCCCCACGCTGCACACTGTCCTCCCCCTTCATCATATGAGTTGAATGAGTAACTCAGTGAGGGAGGTTGATGGAGAAGAACTTTCAGGAAGTCATTTTGTGGTGGGCACGCATCAAGGCTCCAAGGTTTAGGTCTCAGCTTTTTGGAGAAAGGAGCTGTGAGACTAAAATGGGCTGGATTCACATGGGGTGCTGTGGGCCCCTGGGGGGTGTTGTGGGCCCAGAGGGCAGGGGCCTCACACAGCCCCCTGGGCGGCCCAGCACTCAACATGCCCCACACAGTGTGATATATGGGGGTGCAGCCTCACGGGCCTCTAGCACAGGGGTAGCAGTGAGACGCCCCATCACCTTGCAGGCAGGACATCTGAGGGGAGTGGAAGGACAAGGAATGGAGACTGCCAGATTCACGAGACAGCTGTGCTGGGGACCAGAAGCCCGGCATCAGTGGTGGGGAGTGAGCTGGAGAGGGCTACTCTGTTCCCACTCGTGGATCTCATTCTTACCCACTGGCTCATGACGTCTGAAGAAAGACGTTGCTCCTGGTGTTCACCAGCCTCAGACTACCGCTGGTTGAGGTTCGGGAGCACGCTGTCTCTCTGAGGTATGGAGGCCTGGTCTCTCAGTTATGTCCTGTTCTCCAAACATGACCTCTCTTTTCACCCCGTGTCTTGACATGTGTGGTTCTCTGGGCTTTGAGGGCCTCCTGTTTCCTCGATGGACGTGACTCTGAGTGAACTCCGGGAGTTGGTGATGGACAGGGAGGCATGGTGTGCAGCAATTCATGGCGTCGCAAAGAGTCGAACACAACTGAGCGACTGAATTGAACTGAACTGAACTGTTTCCTCTTCTCCTGAGGTAGAGCTTCCATGCATCATTGAAAACCCTGGTCAGATTCTGTTGCCTCACTGGACACTTAATTAGCCTCTCTGGCCAGAGTTGCTTGCTCCCCCGACCTGTGGCCTCATAGCCTCATCATGATGTTTCTGCACTGTGCAGCATTAATCTGTTTATTCAGCTGTCTCTTCAGTGAAACTAAGTTTTCAAGGATAACGGTCCTCTCTTGAAATTTGTTTGTCCCATCTTCATGTTACAATATCTGGTTTTGAAAGCAAAAAAAAATTAAAAGCATTCAAAATGTTAAAAACAGATCACCCACAGTCTTTTTCTAAAAGGCAGTGAGTACCTGGATACACAAAATGTGGTGGATACATGCAATGGAATATTATTCATCCATGGAAAGGAATAAAATTCTGATACATACTTACAACATGAATGAACCTTAAAAACATATGGTAAGTGAAATAAACCAGACACAGAAGAACAAATATGTGATTCCATTTACATGAGATGTCTACAACAGGAACATTCAGTGACAGAAAGTAGATTTGATGTTGTTAGGGCTTGGAGGTGAGAAGGAGGAAATGATACAGAATTTCTGTTTGAGATGATGATAAGTTCTGGAAATAGTGGGGGATATACTTAATGCCGAGCTTCCCTAGTGGCTCAGTGGTAAAGAACTTGCCTGCCAATGCAGGAGACATGGGTTCAATCCCTGGATCGGGAAGATCTGGAGAAGGAAAGTCAGTCCACTCTAGTATTCTTGCTTGGGAAATCCCATGGACAGAGGCAGAGGAGCCTGGAGGGCTACAGCCCCTGGAGGCTAAAAAGAGCCAGACATGACTTAATAACTAAACAATAGCAACAATGTACTTAAAGCCACTGAATTATATATATGAAAGTGGTAAACTGGACTTGGAACAACAGACTGGTTCCAAATAGAAAAGGAATATGTCAAGGCTGTATACTGTCACCCTGCTTATTTAACTTATATGCAGAGTACATCATGAGAAACGCTGGGCTGGAAGAAGTACAAGCTGGAGTCAAGATTGCCAGGAGAAATATCAATAATCTCAGATATGCAGATGACACCACCTTTATGGCAGAAAGTGAAGAGGAACTAAAAAAAGCCTCTTGATGAAAGTGAAAGTGTAAAGTGAAAACTTGGCTTAAAGCTCAACATTCAGAAAACTAAGATCATGGCATCTGGTCCCATCACTTCATGGCAAATAGATGGGGAAACAGTGGAAACAGTGTCAGACTTTATTTTTGAGGGCTCCAAAATCACTGCAGATGGTGACTGCAGCCATGAAATTAAAAGACGCTTACTCCTTGGAAGAAAAGTTATGAACAACCTAGATAGCATATTCAAAAGCAGAGATATTACTTTGCCAACAAAAGTCCGTCTAGTTAAGGCTATGGTTTTTCCAGGGGTCATGTATGGATGTGAGAGTTGGACTGTGAAGAAAGCTGAGCGCCGAAGAATTGATGCTTTTGAACTGTGGTGTTGGAGAAGACACTTGAGAGTCCCTTGGACTGCAAGGAGATCCAACCAATCCATTCTGAAGATCAGCCCTGGGATTAGGACACGACTGAGCGACTGAACTGATGCTGCTGGTGCTGCTAAGTCGCTTCAGTCGTGTCCGACTCTGTGCGACCCCATAGACATCAGCCCACTAGGCTCCCCCGTCCCTGGGATGTATATTTCACCACAGTTAAAACAATGAGTAGAGAAGAAATAAATGGAAGAATTTGCAGTAAAATTCTCCAAAAACACAAATGCAAAATAGTTCAAAATTATGTAGACCAGTTAAATATGATACAACTCGCTACAGACTCTTTATCAAGAGAAGAAAACCTGTGTTCTTTCTCTTGACACTATTTTTAGGAAAGTCAGTAGGATTCCATCAAAGTCCACATCGTATTCTCTTATTCTTCTGTGATATCGGCAGCAAGTACATTTTCCCAACATTAAATTGAACTACTTCTCTGAGATGTTATTGCAAGTAAGCTGAGATCACTCAAACTTGAGGGTATTGAAATGCCTTAGAAAATTAATTTCCTTCGTTAATTTTAGTTTTTAAATCTATGTTTTAATATTATATATATCCAAGTAATCTTCAAGCGTGAAAACTAAGTAAACAGTTGTAACATGATTAGTGGTTATATATTTTTTTTCCTGGGATTAGAACCCTCTGTTATGCCAGATAAATCTTTTGCTTGGATTTTGTATTTTTAACTCATGCACATTTATAGGAATTCATTAGAGGGGGGAGTGTAAAAGTCACCTTCATGACAGAGTTAGAGAACAAGAGGTGAATTGTGCCAGACGCAAGGAGGCACATCAGAGCTGATGATGAGAACCATGGTGGTCTTTTGGATTGCATAGGGGCGAGACGCCCCGAGAAGGTGCCTGGTATATGATCAAACGGCAGTTCTCGGAAAGGTTGCTGAGCAGAAGCAGAGGCTTTGGCAGAACCTAAACGGCAAAGTCACAAACAGTAACAGGCTCTAAAAATAACAACTGCAACCCCAGCAAAATGCAAGTCCTTATATGTGGGAAGTATAATTGGAAATGTATTGATTGGTATTTTTGTCCAGATGCGGAACAGTGATCACAAGTAGAGATGCTCATCCTTCCTCCAAAGGTGCATGGTATAAAACATCCATCACCATTAGCAAAGTCTTCTAGTGAGAATGGTAACTCAAGTCAATGGAGTTGTATGAGGAGTTTTCTGACTGCAAGTGGCTGGAATAGAACAAAAATCAACTTTCATGTGTTCATTCTCTCATTCTGCTCATGTTTAATGAGCACCTACGATATGCCAAGCATTATTCTAGGTACTTGGACTATATCACTGAATCAAACAAGATCAAGTTCTCAGCCTTCATGAAGCTCATGTTGTAGCAGGAATATGCAGAAAATAAGGTATAGGTACTTTATCGGTAAGTACATTTTATAATGTGTTAAAAAAGGGGAAAAGTAGAGCAGGAAAAAGAAGCTTGAGAGTGCCCAAGGGAGGTGGGTGTGGCAGCAGGTGGCTGCAGTAGGGTGGTCAGGGTGAGCATTATGGAGACGAGACATGTGGACAAAGCCTTGGAGCGGGGAATTAATATGACTTCCTATGGAGGGGATATGGTGGTGAGAGGGTCTAGCATGGCTCGAGGTGTTTGTCCTAAGCAGTGAATGGAAGGATGGAGTTGCTCTAGGTGGAAAGCATGAAGCAGGCTTGGGGTGAAGGTCTGGTGTTCAGTTTGGACACATCAAGCTTGACATGCCTAGTAGACTTCCAGGGGGAGATAGTGAGCAAATATTGGCATATTCATTTCCATTCTATTCTTGCTGTCATACTGCTGCTGCTAAGTCGCTTCAGTCATGTCCGACTCTGTGCAACCCCATAGACGGCAGCCCCATCCCTGGGATTCTCCAGGCAAGAACACTGGAGTGGGTTGCCATTTCCTTCTCCAGTGTGTGAAAGTGAAAAGCGAAAGTGAAGTCGCTCAGTCGTGCCCGACTCTTCGCGACCCCATAGATTGCAGCCCACCAGGCTCCTCCGCCCATGGGATTTTCTGAATTACCACAAATTTAGTAGGCTAAAACAACACATGTGTGGCTGGGTAAAGAATCGCCTGCAGTGCAGGGAGACACAGGAGATGTGGGCTCAACCCCTGGGTCGGGAAGATCCCCTGGAGAAGGAAATGGCAACCCACTCCAGTATTCTTGCCTGAAAAATCCCATGGACAGAGGAGCCTGGTGGGCTACAGTCCTTGGGGTGGCAAAGAATCGGACATGACTGAGCAAAACAACTCATGTTTATTATTGCATAGTTTTGAAGGTCAGAAGTCCTAAAATTAAGGTATATTCCTTGTGGAGAGTCTAGAAGGGACTCTGCTTCCTGGCAGTTCCAGAGGCTGCCTGCATCCCTTGACATGTGGCCCCTTCTTCCATCTGCTGAGGGCTTCATTGTCCAACCTTTGCTTCATGGTCCTTTCTCGGATCCTCATGCCTTCCTTCTTATAAGATTTATGATTCTACTGGACTCCCCTGGATTATTCGGGATGATCTCCCCTTCTCAAGATCCTGAAGTTAGTCACATCTGCAAGGTTATTTGAGACTGGAGTTCTGGTAAGAGACCCAGGCTAGAGTAAACCTCTGGCATTTCAAGCCCTTATGGGAGAATTCAGTGACTCCCACAACTTTTTGGTTCAGTCACTAAGTCATGTCCAACTCTTTGTGACCCCACGGACTGCAGCACACCAGGCTTCCTTGTCCTTCACTATCTCCCAGAGTTTGTTCAAACTCATGTCCACTGAGTTAGTGATGCTATCTAACCATCATCTCATCCCTGCCACCCCCTTCTCCTTTTGCTTTCAGTCTTTCCCAGCATCAGGGTCTTTCCCCACTGAGCTGGCTGTTCACATCAGGTGGCCAAAGTATTGGAGTTTCAGCTTCAGCGTTAGTCCTTCCAATGAATATTCAGGGGTGACTTCCTTTAGGATTGACTGATTTGATCTGCTTGCAGACCAAGGGACTCTCAAGAGTCTTCTCCATCACCACAGTTTGAAAGCATCAATTCTTTGGTGCTCAGCCACAACTTAGGACATTGGAATGCCCTAAGTGGACTTTAGGTGGAATTGGACACTGGATCCTGGATTGAAAAGCTGTCTGCATATCTCTTATTCTCTCTTTCCCCTCCGTCCCCCCTCCTCAACCTGCCTCAGCCCCACTCTCTTGGCCCTGAGTGTCTCAGATAGGTTCATTCTCTCCCACCTCAGGATTATGTATGGTTGCCAGGAACTCCAGATTTAAATGATCTTAGTGAGAAAACCCAGAGAAAAGACAGAACTTCTGTCTCATGGGATCCACACTTGAAGCCCCACAGGGCTCTGATAGGGCCAAGTTGGATGGGGTCTTTGGTGTCACCCCTGCGGCTGGTGGCTGTTGGTCCCCCAGGGAACCAGAGAGACTCAAAAGAGGGGCAGTTTCTCAAAGCAAAGAGGGAGGGGCTATTACTAGAAAAGAGGAAGAGAGGCTAGTAAAACAAAAGCTCTAGCTGCACTGAAAACCCTGGACTTTTATTTTTTAGATTCTTTTAGAAAATTTTAAACGCACCTGTGGTTTAACAATTACACAGTTTGTTTTCTTTTTTTGGCCATGCCACTCAGCTTTACACAGTCTTAGGCTTTGGAATCTTAGTTCCCCAACCAGGGATTGAACCTGGGCCCTTAGCAGCGAGAGTGTGAAATCCTAACCACTGAACTGCCAGGGGATTTCCAACAGTTGCTAACTCTTAGCCATTTTACTTCTTCTATGTGCCTAACTCCTCCTCCGCCCCCACCTCAGGACTGTAGTAAATTCCAGACATCATTTCCTTTTCCCTGTAAATACTGCCATATGTCATATTTAGTAACTCTAAAGAATAAGGGCTCTTAAAAAAACAGGGCCACAATACCATTATCGCCCTAAAACATTTTACCATTAATATCATTAACTGTTCCATCAGTGTTCAGATTTCCCCAGTCGTCTCATAAATGAGGGCTTGAATCAGGGTCCCAGTGAGGTTGATCCGTTCCATCTGGTTCAGAATTTCCTTGTGAGATACATCCTTGGGTTAACTGTCTAAAGCTGTTTGCAGACAACCTGCTTGGCTTGGTATTCCTCCTAGTCTGTAACCGTGGACGTGACTCTGTCTCTGCCGGGTCAGTTGCTTCTTTCTTGTCACTGTAACACTTTCACTTCTTCAAATTCACTGCCTCCGAACACCAAAGTGGCTTTTGTGCAGCAAGTATTCGGGAGTCATTTTGAAAGCGGCAGATGTGGTTTAGGTGAGTTTGGCTTTTGAAAAGCCCCAAAGATCTAGATAGGCAGCCCAGCTGTGATGCTTCCCTTCCCCTCCCACGATCTCCCACTGGGAGATGAGAACAGAGGCCTTTCCTCTGCATCACTCTCTCCACAGAGGCTTCTGTCTCAGGGTTCCAAATGCCACTTTGCTCCAGGGAGAGTCTTCGCTTGAGTGGGTCCACCTGGGCCTGTTAGCACAGGCAGACTGGAGCTGAGGCCTGAGCTTCCCTCCTTGTGGTTTGTGTGTTGCCTTTTTGACCTGACAGTGGATTTCTCAGAGCCGTTGAGGGTTAAGGTTTGTTCTAGGGGAGGGGCATGGAGAGAAAGGAAGGGGCCCTTGAAAATGTGAACCAAGAAGTCCCAAGTGTCTAACCTGCCCTTTCGAAAAGGTTCAGCAAGTCCCTCTAGGCTCGCAGTGCCCTGCAGAGGATTCTGGCATAGGGGCTGTGCATCTTTCCACAGAACTGGAATCACATAGACAGGTCTACTCTGTCATTCACCCTGACATCATAAACACTTCTTTACTGTTATTACATATTTTCCTTTAGTTTTTTAAACATCCATAATAGCCAAGAAATTCTTTTTTGGCAGAGCGATAAATCTACTGGGCAGTGAAAGGAACACCTGGAGTCAAGAGGACTGCGTCACAGGCCTGGCTGCGCCCCGAACCAGAAATATGACTGGAGGCCTAGCCCCAAACTTCTCTGGGTTTTCTCCTGCATTACATGGAGACAATAGTTCTTGTTTCACAGGACTGTTACGGAGATGAAATGAAAGAATGATGTTAGAGGGCTTTAAGTGCTAGTCGTTCAGTCACGTCCGACTCTGCACCCCTATGGGCTGTAGCCCGCCGACTCCTCTGTCCAAGGCTGAGCACAGAAGAATTGATGCTTTTGAACTGTGGTGTTGGAGAAGACTCTTGAGAGTCCCTTGGACTGCAAGGAGATCCAACCAGTCCATTCTGAGGGAGATCAACCCTGGGATTTCTTTGGAAGGAATGATGCTAAAACTGAAGCTCCAGTACTTTGGCCACCTCATGCAAAGAGTTGACTCATTGGAAAAGACCCTGATGCTGGGAGGGATTGGGGGCAGGAGGAGAAAGGGACGACCGAGGATGAGATGGCTGGATGGCATCATGGACTCAATGGACGTGAGTCTGAGTGAACTCCGGGAGTTGGTGATGGACAGGGAGGCGTGGCGTACTGCGATTCATGGGGTCGCAAAGAGTCGGACACGACTGCGCGACTGAACTGAACTGAACTGGGTAGCCATTCCCTTCTCCAGGGGATCTTCCCCACCCAGGGATTGAACCTGCTTCTCCTGCATTGCAAGCAGAATCTTTACCGTCTAAGCCATCAGGGAAGCCCCTTCTAGGGCCTTTGTACACTCTAAATTGATGTTCAGAAATAGTGTGCTAGTATCTGTGTTTGGGTTATGTAGGTTCAGTAAGTGACATAGAAGTTCTCATTCTTCCTAATCCTCAAAGAGATTCACTCCTTGAAGCCAGTGCCTGACAGTTAAGGAGAGAGAAGGTACTTGTTCAGGCTGTGCTCCTGTGGCTGCACTTTCTGGAAGATGTTCCAGCTCGTCCTCATTCCCTCCTTCCCATGTAGAAGCAGCGGGAAATTCCTAAAGCATAGGAGAAGTGTTAAATCCAAAATGTGGTACATCCTGGAAACACTGTTCCTCTGGTTTCTTTATAAACGGAGCTGAGACTCTCAAATGTTTCTGATGATGATATGCGGAGTCTTCCCATGGACAAAAAAAAATTATTTTTATATTTTAGAATGAATGTGCTTAGACTATGGAAATTTTTCTTACACATTTTAAGAGTCCAAGAGATCTGTGTTGACCTGAACTGAGGTATAAGCAGAGACTGGGCAGCAATCTGGATGACCTTGGAGGGCATTATGCTAAGTAAAATAAGTCAGAGAAATACAAATACTGTGTGATCTCACTTACATGTGGAATCTGAAAAATAAACAGCAAACTAGTGAATATAACAACAAAGAAGTAGACTCACAGATATAGAGAGTAAATTAGTGGTTACCAGTGTGGAGAGGGAAGGGAGGAGGGGCAGGGGCTGAGGCGTGAGAAGTACAAACTATTAGGTATGAAGTAAGCTACAAAGATATATTGTACAACTCGGGGAATACAGCCAGCATTTTATGATTACAGTGCTTCACTGTAACTTTTAAAAATTGTGAATCACTATTGTACACCTGTAACTTATATAGTATTGTATATACAGCAACTATCATTTAATAAAAAATTGTCTTTAAAAAATAAAATGCATATATTTTATATTAAAATGCATAAGCAGAGGAGACTTATACCTGTAAATATGGTGATTATTTCTACTTCTCTTATCTTTGAAGAAGTGAATAATATCATCTCTTATTTCTACAGAATAGTAGATCCCCAGGCACATTTTAGGCTTTATTCATCAGAGCCGCACGTATGATCTGACAATACCTTTTATCCATTTGGTTCTATTCCCTTGGCAGTTCTCTTTCTTCCTATTCCCAAATATATTTCTCCCTGGAGATTGTTTTCTTCTGGACCAGTCGCTTAATCTTCCCAATCCATATTTGGTAGAGACTCGTAATGCTCACTCCCATCCATGAGAAAGGAGTGTACTTTCCAGCCTCTCTGGCAGCTGGGCAGGACTGTGATTAATCCTGAAAAATGTGTCGCTTATGGGCTGAGGCAGTGAGGTGCTCAGATGTACATCATTCTGCAGGCTTCCCTACCTCACCTCATAAACTGAGAGAGTCACAAGTTCAGGAAATTGCAGCTACATGATGGTAAAGCCTCCATCCATTTTGACCTTGAGTCACCACGTGAGGACAATTTCCTTAGAGAGTTGCCAGGCCCCCAGAGTGGACTCTGTGACGAGAAATAAATTTAGGTGGCATCGAGCCAAGGAGACCTGGGGACTTTTTGTTATTGTGGCACAATCTAGCCTCTCCTGACTGCTGCACATTCTGTCTCTAAAATGGCCTTAACCAGTTCTTTGATTGTTAAGTCTTTTCTCTGTGTGGATAGTAAACCCTTAAAATTTTGATGTATCTACATTTTTCAGATTGTACCAAAGTATTTTCCAAACTGTGGCATGCATACCACTAGTGGTATGTGAGATAATTTTATGTGGGATATAGATAGACTTTTAAGTATGTTAGATATTTATTTACATTTATAATTTGCTTCTATTTATAGCAAGTGATTCCCATTTTCCATTCATAGTAGTTATATAAATATTTCTTTTAAAATAACCTTGGAGAACATGGAGAGATTTAAAAAGAAAAATCCAGTAGATAAAAGTATAATTGGCATGCAGATCTGGCAAATGACTGAAGGGTTGGAAACTATATAGATAAATTACTTGATGGCATGTCTGTTAAAGAAGATCCCCACTGAACAGAGAGACTTTCATTTTTGACACCCAGTGATTAGCATCAGATGGACTTTCCCGATGGCTCAGCGGTAAAGAATCTGCCTGCAGTGAGGGAGACACAGGAGACTCGACTTTCGATCCCTGGGTCAGGAAGATCCCCTGGAGGAGGGGATGGCTACACACTCCATTATTCTTGCCTGGAAAATCCCATGGACAAAGGAGCCTGGCAGTTCATAGGGTCACAAAGAGTGGCACACAACTGAAGTGACTTAAGCGCAGATTCATGAATATTTATTTTATTCTGTGTTATAATCCATTACTGTTGTTATTTTGTTGCCCAAATTGTAGCGTATTTGGCGATTGAGAGCTTATTCCATTTGGCTCCTCTGTCCTTTTGACCTGTCCCCATCATTTTTTTAAAGCGCCTCCTTATTTCCTGGCACCATATAATGTTCCAGTCTCATCTTGTGTCCTCTGTCCCCATCCTGGAATCAGCCACCTCTGCTAGGTGCCTTATTTTTCAGTATTATTTTAATGTTATGTTTATAACATTCTATTCATATTCTTTGAAAAATGGTATTTACCTTGTGAAATATTTATGTAGGAGATATTGGATATTTTCTTACCATATTTAGTACTCAATTATTTATGAAACACTGACCTGCCAACATGTCTGTTTGGAGAAAAGCATATTCTGTGTTGTTCTGGATGGTTGAAAAGAATGAAAGCCACACAATTAAAGGTTTTCACCGAAAGATCTACCTCTGCTTTCTTGTTTCTCCATTTCTTTTTTGCACCTAACCACAGAGTCAATATCTTTTAGATTTTTCTTTGCTTTTAAACTTTGTTCTTGCTAAAACATTCTTTTCTCTCTCATATAAATTTTCTCTGGCATTCCTCTTCTGCAATTTAGCTCTTCACTGGCCTAAATTCCTCTCACCTCGTATTTTATCCTGACACCTCCACCATTTGCTGAATTCCTGGTATAGCATCTCTGTTTCTCTGACCCTTGTGACAATTTTCTAGTCAATTCAATCAATATATACAGCTCAACACTGAAGTGGACTGGAAAGTTTCTTGGCCGAAACTAGAGGGTCTAAATGCCTCCATCAAGTGTAAACCTAACCTTTAATTTTTTTTCTTCTGAAAGAGTATGTTTCTTATAGAAATTGATTTCAAAAAGTGGTTCCTTTCAAAATTCACAAATCTTACTCCTATGAGTCTATTTATTATCACATTAAAAAAAACCCTATTTGTTTTTTAGGATGGTATGGATGGTTGGTCTTATCTGTCCAATCCACGGTACAAAATAAAATGTTTTTCACTTTTTAATTTGAAATAATTATGCTTATTGAACTGTTAGGAACCTAGTATATGCAGTGTTCTCCTATACCTTTCATGCAGTATATAGTTGTATTTCATTGTATATTACATCCATGATCTCCCAACTCAGAATTAGTGAGGTCCCGTGATCCGTGTTGATGGAGACTGCCTTTGCATTGATTTCCTTTGACTCCCATCAGTTACCTTCAGATTTTCCTGTGAGGAAGCACCTCTGTGCAGCATTATCATCTGCGTGGTTTAAAGGGGATGACTCATTCTCCGCTCCAGGGCTGAACTCTGATTGGCTATGGCATGGAGCTTGGCTGAAGGGTGCATGTGTTTATGATTCAGTCCAGCCAGTGAGATGCATGGAGACTTTTACTGGGGCTTATGAAAGAGAAACTTCTGTATTTCATGGTACCATGTGACCCCTGTGGTTGTTCTTTGTCAACATGGGGGCAGCCTGCCCAAGTGTAAAAGTGACACACTTAGAAGGGAAGAGCCTAGAAAATTTCTGAGGGTGGATGCAGTTATGCTTGAGGCTAGCCCTACCTGCAGACTTCAGTTTTGTGAATCAGTGAATTCCTTCCCAGTCTTTTTTTTTCCCCCCCTGGCTAACTTTTTTTTAAAATTTGAGTTTTCTGTAACTTGCAAAGATTTCTATTGATACAGACCCTTTTTGGTGCATCCTGTCATGTTGCTTGTCCCTGTGTTACTGTTTATTTTGGTTATTCATCAGAGTTAATCACATGTCCATTTTCCTTCAAATAGATTATGATATTCTCGAAACTAGGCATTCAACTCTTGCCTTCCTTTCTCACCTTTATATGGGCATAGCACCTCTGTTTGGCTATGCTGTCAAGGTCTATTCTAGGCCAGGCTCAGATCTGGATCTAGTTCTCCATATGTGTTTGTAGAATTGTGAATTTTGTTTAGCATGCCACTTATATCACAGCATCACAAATTTAGCAGCTAAAACAAGTTATAACTTCTCTGAATCAGAAGCATGAGACAGCTCAACTGGGTTCTCTGTTTAGGGTCTTGCCAGACTGCAATCAGGGTGTCAGTGGGCTGTGTTCTCACCTGGAGGCTTGACTGGGGCAGAGTCTACTTCTAAGCTCATTCACATTGCTGGCAGAATTCCTTTCCTGGGGCTGTATAACTGAGGACTCCAGGTTTTTGCTGACTGTTGATCAAAGGCTGCTCAGTGGGTTTCCTCAACCTGGCTGCTCACTTCCTTAACCAGAGAGGAGGATCTCTTGCTCGGGTCTGCTGAAACAGTCTTATATAACACCACATAACCACAGAGAGACACCCCAACCACTTTGCCACATTCTACTGGCTAACAAATCACAGGTCTGATTCTCACCCAAGCATTGGGGGACGATTCAAAGGCGTGGACATCAGGAGATGGGAAATCACCATGGGTCACCTTAGGGTCTGCCCTCCATACTACTTTCAGTGTTCATGTTTAAAGTTCAGGAGATCTTGTGGGCTCAGCCGCAGAACCACCACAATAAAGTTATGTTGTGATAAAGTGAGTCACAGGAGCTTTTCAGTTTCCCACTGCATATAAAAGCTATGTTTACAGGACTTCTCTGGTGGCTCAGTGATGAAGAATCTGCCTGCCAGTGCAGGAGACACAGGTACGATTCCTGATCTGGGAAGATCCTACATACTGTGCAGCAACTAAAGCCCACGCACCATAACTATTGAGCCTGTGCTCTAGAGCTCAGGAGCCTCAGTTACTGAGCTCATGTGCCTTAGAGCCCGGGGCCGGCAACACGAGAAGCCTCTGCAGTGAGAAGCCCGCACACTGATGCAAAGAGTAGCCCCTGCTCACCACAGCTAGAGAAGAGCTCGCACAACAACGAAGACCCAGCACAGACAAAAATTAAAATAAGCCCCTGGGTTGGGAAGATCCCCTGGAGAAGGGAATGGCTACCCACTCTAGTATTCTTGGCTGGGGAATTCCATGGACAGAGGAATCTGGCGGGCTAGATTGTCCATGGGGTCACAAAGAGTCAGCTCGACTGAGCAACCAACACTTTCACTTTATGTTTACAATACAGTGTATATTAAGTGTGAGATTCCTGGGTCAGGAATTGCCCCACGCGGAGGAAATGGCAACCCTCTCCAGTATTCTTGCTGGGAAAATTCCATGGACAGGGGAGCCTGGCAGCCTACAGTTCATGGGGTCGCAAAGAGTCAGATAGAAGTGAGCATCTGAGCACGCATGCATCACACTATTAAGTGTTCAATAGGTTATTGTATATATACATAAACCAGTTTACATGCCTTAATTTTAAAATACTTTATTGCTTAAAAAATGCTGACTATCATCTGAGCCTTCAATGAAAGTAGTAGTAACATCAAAGATCACTGATAGTAGATCATCATTACAAATACAGGAATAATGAAACACTTGAAATATTGCAAGAATTATCAAAATGTGACCTAGAGACATGAAGTGAGCAAATTCTTTTGGAAAAATGGCATCAATACACTTGCTCGACTCCAAGTTGCCACAAACCTTCAATTTTATAAAACAAAACGGGAAAAAAACCCACAATGTCTGTGAAGCACAGTAAAGTGGCACACAATGAGATCTGCCTGTGTCTTCTTTTAGCTCCATAAGGGGCTTTTATATCTCTCAACATATAAGCTCCTATAACATTCAGTTTTAAAAAATTAGATATATTTTTTCACCTTAGGAAAGACATGAGTTTACTTGAAATTTCTTTTTATGTTCATATGCATTTTCTTTTGGTTGAATCATTTCATAAGTATTCATAATAAAATGATTCTTGAGGACATGTTTAAAATTTCAAATTATTTTTATGTTCTTTTAATGACATTTAAAAAAGCAACAGTTCCTAGAGTTGGTTGCATTGGAAATTTGATGTAAATATTTTTCAAACAAACCGGGACCTCTTCAATAGCAATATCGAGAAGAGACACGAACCATGAGGGCCTGTCTCCTACAAACATTTCATTTAAATTCAAAATCTGACAGCTGACTTTCTGCCATTTGTTTTTCAGTAATAGAATGGTGTTAACACAAAAGCAAACTCCTCTCCCAAATGTAAAAAATAACGTTTTTAATAGGGACCTGTGAAATATGGGCACATTTTTCTTTATCTCTACAGAATGGCTAGATATAAAGGTCAGATTAGATTTCTCAATATTTACTTGGCTAGGTAATTCCAACAAACTATCCTTTTGTAACATAGTTTAGAGCTATAATTAGTGAATAAATAAATAATTGTTGACAACTCTGAAAACATTCCAACCAATAAATTATTTTCTTGCGTATATTTTCTTATTTTTATGTTTGACTTTATATCTTCCAGTATTTTCCCCCATTTTAACTGTAGAGTATATGAATGTCATAATTCCTAGCCACAGTTCAATAACATGTGTTAGCCTTGTCCTTTACAAAAAGTCTTAAAATATAAGTTGGTTAACTTAACTACTATCTTTACCTGTGATATTTTAGAAAATGTTTTTTTATATTTCGTGTGACATTTTATAGAAACCCAAGATCTCTTCAAGAAAATTAGAGATACCAAGGGAACATTTCATGCAAGGATGGGCACAATAAAGGACAGAAATGGTATGGACCTAACAGAAGCAGAAGATAATTAAGAAGAGGTGGGAAGAATACACAGAACTGTACAAAAAAGAGCTTCAAAACCAAAATAATCATGATGGTGTGATCACTCACCT